>PVLC010007437.1:0-63335 GCA_004027655.1 Graphiurus murinus | reverse complement strand
TAATCCCAGCATTCGGGAGGCTGAGACCGGAGGATCCGGGTTCGCGGCCAGCCTCAGCTACTTAGTGAGGCACTCCGCAACTTAGTGAGACTCGGTTTCAAAATAAAGAATAAAAAATAGGGCCGGGGGTGTAGCTCGGAGGTAGAATGCCCCTGAGTTCAATCCCCAGTACCGCAAAAAAAAAAAAAAAAAAAAAAAATTTTTATTTTTGAGACAGGTCTCCCTAAATTGCCCAGTATGGTCTCAAACTTGTGATCTTCCTGCCTCAGCCTCCTGAGTGGCTGGGATAACAAGTGTGTACCACCACAACCAGCTCAAATATTTCCTTCTACTTCCAGACCCATCTTCTAGTCCTCCTCTCAACATGACATCTGTAATATTCCTGTACACTGACCGGTTGGCACTATCATCCAGGGTACGTTCAAACCACTGCACAGAAGCTGTCTGTAGTGGATCCATGATAAGGGCCATCAGGTGACGTGCGAGACTGCAGCAACGTTCCGAGCGCATGGGGTTCCGCTTGTATGGCATTGCACTTGAGCCTGCCCATGTCAAGAGGACAAGATGCAAAGGCAGACAGGTTTCAGGGAACAGAGTGCACAGGCACACCACCGAGTAAGCCCTTAGCACATGCCCATAGGCCTCTTCAGCAGCTCTGTAGCGCTCTCAGGCCTCCACTTAACACTCACCAATCTGCTGTTTTTCAAAAGGTTCCTCCATCTCCTTGAGGTTTGCCAGGAGGCGTATGTCGGTGCAAATCTGGGCAAAGAAAGGGAATAGGCATCATCTTAGACACTCACAAGGCAGAAGAGCCTGGGAGCTGGGATAAGGCTGGCAAAGAGGCAAATTCTTTAGGTTCAGATGTGCCATTACTGAGCCGAACACCAGCACACACTGCCCAAGAGCTCCTGGGGAGTGTGTCACTCAGCCTTCCCTCTGTTCCTAAAGAGCCACAATGACAAATTCAAGGAGCGTGAAAATGCTTTGTGAAGAACCACTCAAGATCTAATGGTAAGAGTACTTTTAATATACCCCTCAACAAGGTGGGCATTTTACAGTCCTTGGAGTAATTTTAAAGAGAGCCCTACTGGGCATGGTGGCACACGCCTGTAATCCGTACTTGGGAAGCTGAGACAGGAAAGTCGAAGGTTTGAGAAAAACCTCAGCAACCTAGCAAGACCCTGTTTCTCTTTTTTTTAAAGTGATGCTGGGGAGTGAACCCAGGGACATTCTACTTCTGAGCTACACCCCCAGCCCTATTTTATTTTTTATTCAGAAACAGGGTCTTGCTAAATTGCTGATAGCCTCACTAAATTGCTAAGGCTGTCTTCAAATCTGCAATCCTCCTGTTTCACCCTTCGAAGTGAGACTGTTTCACACACAGAGAAAATGCTGAAACTAGTCTTCCACTTTGACACACCTTAATTTAAAAGCTCCTAGGCCCTAAATTGTTAAAACCAATATATGATTAAGAGACAGACCTGGAGCTGGGCGTGGTGGCATATGCTTGTAATCCCAATACATGGGAGGCTGAGACAGGAGGATCGTCTTAGTGAGATCCTCCAAAACTTAGTGAGACCCTGTTTCAAAATAAAGAATAAAAAATAGGGATAGAGGTGTAGCTCAGAGGTAGAATGCCCCTAGGTTCAATCCCTAGTACCTCAAAAAAAAAAAAAGAAAAAACAAAAAAGAGAGACAGAATTGGGTGAAAGTCTGAGGCTGATTTGGTAGGTTGTGGTGTCCAAAACTCCCTTCTCCTGCCCTTACAAGCTGCCACCCTCACCTTGTGCACCGATGCCCCCAAGCTAGCCAGCACAGAGAGCACCTCGATGTCCACTTTTCGTGTGTATGTCTGCCCTGTGATGATGAAAGCCCTACAAATACGTAAGAAAAAGGATTTTGTTAAAATGTCAAAACAGCCAGAGGCAGCGACACACACTTGGAATCCTAGCAGCTTGGCAGCTAAGGCAGGAGGATGGGAAGTTCAAGGACAGCCTGGACAACTTAATGAGATCCTGTCTCAAACACACACACACACACACACACACACACACACACACACACACACACACACACAAACATGTCTAGGGATGTGCTCAGTGGTAGAGTGTCCGTGACCTTAATCCCCAGTACCACAAATAAGAAAAATGTCAAAACATGGTTTTGTTAGACAGACAACAAAAATGAAGCTTAGTGCACTGTCACATTGAGCCTAGAGGACCTGATTGGCAATTTGCTCCTAGAAAAAACTGTTCCACACTTTTCCAAGGAGAAAACGTGGTCCAGTGTGCCCACATTCTGCTTTAGTTCAATCTAAACGCCTGGCAGATCTCAGCAGAATGGTAAGATTTAAACTAACTCAGCAAAGGTCCCCAGGAAAAAAACAAAAACACTAACAAGGATAAGACTATTCTAAAGAAATCAGAAGCTGGGTGTGGTGGCGCACACTTGTAATCCTAGTACTTGGGAGTCTGAGACAGAAGGATCCGGGTTTGGAGCCAGCCTTGGCTACTTAGTGAGGCCCTCCGCAATTTAGTGAGGCCCTGTTTCAAAATAAAGAATAAAAAGTATGGCTAGGGGTGTAGCCTGGAGGTAGAACGCCCCTGGGTTCACTCCTCAGTTCTGAAAAAAAAAAAAAAAGAAAGAAAAAAAAGGACTGGAAGCTGAGACAGAAGGATCACATGTACAAGAACAGGATCACAGGTTCAAGAACAGCTTCAAAAACTTAGTGAGATCCTGTTAAAAAAAAAAATAAGCCGGGCATGGTGACGCATGCTTGTAATCCTAGTACTTGGGAGGCTAGGACAGGAGGATCATAGATTAGCAGCCAACCACAGCAATTTAGTGAGGTCCTCCACAACATAATGACACCCTGTTTCAAAAGTAAAAAAAAGTGCCAGGCATGGTGGTGTGCGCTTGTAATCCCAGTGCTTGGGAGGCTGAGACAAGGAGGATCCAGGTTTGTAGCCAGACACAGCTACTTAGTGAGGCCCTGTGCAACTCAGTGAGACCCTGTTTCAAAATAAAAGAAAAAAAAAAAAAAAAAAAAAAAGGAGCCGGGTGTGGCGCACGCTTGTAATCCCAGCATTTGGGAGGCCGAGACCAGAGGATCCGGGTTTGTGGCCATCCTCAGCTACCTAGTGAGTTTCTCCGCAACTTAGTGAGACCCTGTTTCAAAATAAAGAATAAAAAATAGGGCTGGGGGTATAGCTGGGAGGTAGAATCCCCCTGGGTTCAATCCTCAGTACCGAAAATAAAAAAAAAAATAGGGCTGGGTGTGTAGCTTGGAAGTAGAAAGTCCCTGGGTTCCATCTCTAGTTCCGCAAAAAATAAATAAATAAACTAGTGCTAGGGGTGTAGCTCAGGGGTAGAACACCCCTAGGTTCAAGCCTCAGTAATACACACACACACAAATATACACTAAATAAATAAGAATCTAGACCATAAGAAAATAAAACTTAGGCAAGAGATAAAAGGAACAAAAGAAGGTCAAAAAAGTTACTGTCAAATCTACAGTTATACTGAATACAGGCCCATCATTAACCTAACCAAGGAGGCCAACACTTTTCCCATGTACCTACCTCTTAAATCCTGCCTTTTCTGTCACCATCTTGTCCAGTTGGTCCACCTTAGAGAGAAAAGACACATGCCCGTGGAAATCCAGGTGTCAGTATGAGAACACCCCAACCAGTCATCCTGCCTGGACCTGGGCCCATCAAGGGTCAATCTCTCCTATCTATCATCCTGGAGGCCAGCCTTGTCCCTTGGGCTGCCACTGTCAAGTTCACATACCCCCAGGTCACGTTCAGGATACCTTTCCGTGATCTCCTTCGAAGAGCTGCAGGAAGCTGGCTTGAGTGCCAGTGGTACCCTTCACTCCCCGGAAGCGCAGGTCATCCCGGACACGCTTCAAGTTCTGGAGATCCATGCAGAGATCTTGAGTCCAAAGACAGCAACGTTTTCCAACTGTGGTCAGCTGAGCAGGCCTGAAAACAACCCAGAGAATAAGGCCTAACTTCACGAAGTCTTCATTGCTGCTTTTTTTTTTTGGTGGTGCTGGGGATTGAACCAGGGGCATTCTACACCCCCATCCCCAGCCCTATTTTATTTCTTATTTGTAAACAGGGTCTTGCTGGGTGGCTGACAGCCTCGATAAGTTTCTGCAGCTAGCTTTGATCCTGCAATCCTCCTATCTCAGCCTCCCAAGTACTGGGATTACAGGCATGTACCACGATGCCCGGCTCTTCATTTCTTCTTCCAATAGCCATCATTACCTCCTGGAAGGGGGTCAAGTAAGAGTTGGAAAAACTAGTGAAGACAAAACAACAGCTAAAACGTTTGATTGAATAATAATAAAGGAGAATCAATGTCATTTATAAATAGTCAAACATCTTAAAACTAAAGGCCTACTACAGGGGGCATGGTGGCACACACTTGTAATCCCAGTATTTGGGAGACTTGAGACAGTAGGATTGCAGGTTCAAGGCCAGCATTTGAGACTGTTTCAAAATAAAAATAAAAAGGGCTGGGGGTATAGCTCAGTGGTAGAATGTCCCTAGATTTAATCCCCAGTAAAACACACACAAACACACACACACACACACACACACACACACACACACACACACACACACATATGTACATACCCTAAAGAGCTAGCTCAGTGGTAGAATGTCCCTAGATTTAATCCCCAGTAAAACACACACACACACACACACACACACACACACACACACACACACACATATGTACATACCCTAAAGAGCTACCAGCATAATCCTTTCTCAAGAGGCATTTTAAGCTGGGCATGAGTACTTGGGAGGCTGAGACAGGAAGATCACAGGTTTGAGGTCTGCCTCAGCAATTTAGCAAGACCCTGCCTCCACATAAAATTTTTTAAAAAAAGAAAGAAAAAGAAAAGGCTGAGGACATAGCTCAGTGGTAAAGCATCCCTGGATTCAATCCTCAATACTGGGGCCTCTGAGCAGGGATGAGGATGAAGACAATGGAAACTGCTACTTTTTTTTTGCAGTACTGGGGGTTGAACTCAGGGACATTCTACCTCTGAGCTATACCCCCAGTCCTATTTTTTATTCTTTATTTTGAAACAGGGTTTAAGTTGCAGAGGGCCTCACTAAGTAGCTGAGGCTGGCCGTGAACTCGGATCCTCCGGTCTCAGCCTCCCAAGTAGTGGGATGACAAACATGCACCACCACGCCTGTCTTAAACTGCTACTTTAGATGGCAATGCAGGACAAGCTTTGCAAAGAGCCAATCATGCTGTGAAGAAAACCTCAAAATACATATAACCAAAAGGCTCTAACATAACAAACAGCTAATGGCTTTATTTCTGATGTCTAAATCAATCCACTGACGGCCTGTTTCTTAACAAAAACATAATTATGAATATGCTGCAATATGTCCAAGTTCTAATAGATAACCTAGCCATCCCAAGTGGAACTGCTCTTCTTTCAGACTAATGATATTGACAGCTGGCAACATCAAAGTGCAGCGTTAATAATACCCACAGCAAGCTGGGTATGATGGCCCACAGTTATGATCCCAGTACTTGGGAGGCTGAGACAGGAGGATCACAGGTTTGGGGCCAGCCTCAGGTATTTAGTGAGGCCCTTTGCAACTTAGTGAGACTCGGTTTCAAAATAAAGAATAAAAATAGGGCTGGGGGTGTAGCTCGGAGGTAGAATGCCCGAGTTCAATCCCCAGTACCGGAAAAAAAAAAAAAAAAAAAAAATCCACAGCAGGCACATCACAAGCTACTCGAAATTAATCTCACAGTATTTTTCCTTGCTAACTCCTGCTGATATAAGTAAATTCGTGGACTTTTTCAGACAGCATTATTCATAATAGCCAAAAAGCAGAAACAACACAAATGCCCATTAACAGATGAATAGGAAAACAAAATGTGATCTGTCCATACAATGCAATGGTATTCAACCAGAAAAAAAAAAAAAACAAAGAGCTGATAAATGCTAAAACATGGATGAATACTGAGATAAAGCTAAATTAAAGAAGCCAGTCATGAGCCGGCATGGTGGCGCATGCTTGTAATCCCAGCATTCAGAAGGCTGAGACCAGAGGATCCGGTTTCGCAGCCAGCCTCAGCTACCTAGTGAGGCACTCGCAACTTAGTGAGACTCGGTTTCAAAATAAAGAATAAAAAATAGGGCTAGGGGTGTAGCTTGGAGGTAGAATGCCCCTGAGTTCAATCCCCAGTACCGCAAAAATAAATAAATAAATAAAAGAAGCCA
Organism: Graphiurus murinus; assembly: GCA_004027655.1. Taxonomy (NCBI): domain Eukaryota; kingdom Metazoa; phylum Chordata; class Mammalia; order Rodentia; family Gliridae; genus Graphiurus; species Graphiurus murinus. Next base: position 57,067 of record PVLC010007437.1, on the reverse strand, counting down.
GTCATGAAAGCTTACATTGTACATGCTTATATTGACACAAAATGTCTAGAATATATAAATCCAGATTTTCCCTTTTAAATGAAACCCGTAGACATTTAAGTCAGTTCAATTCACCTGTAATCTTGTCACTTACTGGAAATGTGTGAAACCTAAGGTAGGTAGATCAGCATGTTCTTTAGCAAACTCAGCAAACCGAGAGATCACTCTGGCAAGCTACAAAAAAGACCATGTGGTGGAAAGAGGGTGAATTCATGTGGTGTTCATTACATAATTAGAACTAAACTTTTAGACAATTTAATCTTATTTATTTACCTATCTATTTATTTATTTATCTATCTATCTATTTATTTATTTATTTATTTATTGTGGTGCTGGGGATTGAACTCAGGGGCATTTTACCTCTGAGCTACACCCCCAGCCCTTTTTTAATTTTTTTTTTTTTTTTTAAATTAGTGCATTGTAATCATACATCTTTGTTAGGTACAAGCTGATAAAGGCATACATGCACACATTTCTTATTTTTTTTTTTCGGTACTGGGGATTGAACTCAGAGGCATTCTACCTCCAAGCTATACCCCCAGCCCTATTTTTTATTCTTTATTTTGAAACCGAGTCTCACTAAGTTGCGGAGGGCCTCACTAGGTAGCTGAGGCTGGCCGCGAACCCGGATCCTCCGGTCTCAGCCTCCCAAATGCTGGGATTACAAGCGTGCGCCACCACGCCCGGCTCACATTTCTCATTTAACCTTCCCCAATTCCCTCCCTACTCCCTCCCACTCCCTCCTTCTCAAGTTCAGTTTAGTGACTGACTTTGATAGGATCATGACCCAGCCCTATTTTTTATTCTTTATTTTGAAATGGTCTCGCCAGGCATGGTGGTGCACCCTTGTAATCCCAGAATTTGCGAGGCTGAGACTGGAGGATCTGGGTTTGCGGCCAGTCTCAGCTACCTAGTGAGGCACTCTGCAACTTAGTGAGACTCGGTTTCAAAATAAAGAATAAAAAATAGGGCTGGGGGTATAGCTCGGAGGTAGAATGCCCCTGAGTTCAATCCCCAGTACTGCAAAAACAACAACAACAAAAAAAAACCTTGAAACAGGGTCTCATTATTAAGTTGTGGAGGGCCACACTAAGGAACTAAAGCTGGCCGCAATCCTGCGATCCTCCTGTCTCAGCCTCCCAAGTACTGGGATTACAAGCTTGAGCCACCACACCTGGCTCGACAATTTTAGATAAAATTAGACCTCTGGCTTATGAAAGGCAGCATCCGTATCTTTTCATCTTTGTATCCTAAAGCCCCCAATCAAGGATCATAACCACCAACAATGAAAAACTGAGCTGGCTTGTAAGCTGAGACAGGAGGATCTGGTTTCGAGGCCAGCCTCAGCTACTTAGTGAGGTCCTCCGCAACTTAGTGAGACCCTGTTTCAAAATAAAGAACAAAAAATAGGGCTGGGGGTATAGCTCGGAGGTAGAATGCCCCTGAGTTCAATCCCCAGTACCGCAAAAAAAAAAAAAAAAAAAAAAAAAAAAAAAAGGGCAGGGAGGGAGCTTGGGATGTAACTCTGTGATAAGGGACCACCCTCCAGCCACCCTTTATTTATTTCAATATATAGAATCATAAAAACAAAACAAAATAGAACAAAACTGAGTTGAAGTCAAGCATCATGGCACTGCTTGTAATTCCATGACTCAGGAGGCTGAGGCAGGAGCACCTTGATTTTGAGGCCGAACTGAGGCAATTTAGTTATACCTGTCTCAAAATAAAATGCAAAGAGCTGTGGACGTAGTTCAGTGGTAGAACACTTGCTTATGCACAAGGCCCCAGGTTTGATCCCTAGCATCAAAAGAAAAACGGAGAAGAAAAAAACTGAGTTGACTATCTAAAAAAAACACAAACTACTTTAAGACCACTGTAGAAAAACAGAACAAAATCATAACCCTTACTTATTCCAACAACATGCCTCTGATTACACTTCTTCCATGTAAAAGACAATGCTTAAAAAGCATTCACTTACAATGTTTTAATCCAAAAAGAGAGAATTAGTTCTACATATCACAGAATCATTCATCTGAGAAAACAACTGATACAGATTGACGTTGTGTTGGTTACTTGTAATTGTAGTTCATCTGCTACAGGGAACACAGAACTGAAATGTTCTTCCACCTCTTACCTTTGGCAAAAGCAGGTCAAAAGCATTTCTAAGAATAATGAGGTCCTGCAAAGGAAAATGCAATGGTCTTAAGTTAAATGGTTTTGTTGAACAGTATTTTTACCTGACACCTTTGGGCCATGACAGCTGGATTTCTTAGCTGTCAGCTTGTCTCACCTTTGACAGCCCACTGTACGAGCCAGATGATGCTAACAAAGGTTGTTCTTTTCTGATTACTCACTAAACTCTAATACTTAGAATGGGTAAAATTCGGGGAGTTTTTAAAAACTCAGTAAGGTTATTTAAAAATCTTAATGTCAAAGCTAGGTGTGGTGGCACACGCTTGTAATCCCAGCATTTGGGAGGCTAAGACTGGAGGATCTGGGTTCAAGGGCAGCCTCAGCTACCTAGTGAGGCACTCCGCAACTTAGTGAGACCCTGTTTCAAAAAATAAAGAATAAAAAATAGGGCTGGGAGTATAGCTCGAAGGTAGAATTCCCCTGAGTCCAATCCCCAGTACCGCAAAAAAAAAAAAAAAAAAAAAAAAAGGAAACGACAGCATCCATCTATCATGGTGGTTGTGAAGAATAAATGAAGTAATTCATACAAGTGCTCAGAATAGGGCCCGACACCTAGTTAACACTCAGGAAAATGCTTGCTGCTACTCTTCCATGTCTGAATATAAGACAACTTTGCTAATTAAAGGTTTCATTTAATAATCATAATGCAAGCTGGGCGTGGTGGCGCACGCTTGTAATCCCAGTACTTGGGAGGCTAAGATCTGGGTTCTCGGCCAGCCTTAGCTACTTAGTGAGGCTCTCTGCAACCCTGTTTCAAAAATAAAGAATAAAAATAGGACTGGGGGTGTAGCTCAGAGGTAGAATCCCCCTGGGTTCCATCCCCAGTGCCACAAAAAAAAAAAAAAAAAAAAAAAAAAAAGAATAATCATAATGCAGTTCTTTCCTATCAAAGGATATAGCAAAGTTATAAAGCCTTTAGAAATAAGAGTCCTTTGGAAAATTAAAATATTGTAAATGTGCTATAGACTGAGTCCCAAGCATAAACAACAAGGGCTCTTACTGTATTGTCTCCAACGTAGCAGGAGGTGGCACCAAGGTGAATAATACCTGCAGCTTTTGGACAGCAGTGGCCAAACGTATGCACGTGAGCCATCACATCATGTCGTAATTGTTTCTCTTCTTCAGCTGCCATCTTGAAGTCAATGTTGTCCAGATTTGATTTCATCTCCTGGATTTGTTCATCTGTGATAGGCAAACCTAATGTCTGCAGAGTAGGCAAAATAAAAATCAGACAACCTCAGTGTCGCAATTTTTTTAATTGAAGGGACACCAAGGAAAATATAAGCATTTATGCCCTACCACCCCAAATCTTAAATTAAAAATTGGAGCCTGGCATGGTGGCACACGCCAATAATCCTAGTACTTGGGAGATCAAGACAGGAGGATTACAGGTTCGAGGACAGCCTCAGAGATTTAGTGAGACTTTCAGCAACCTAGCAAGACCTTTTTTCAATACAAAAAATAAAACAGGGCTAGGGGTACAGCTCGGAGGTAGAATGCCTCTGGGTTCAATCCCCAGTAACACTAACACACACACACTGGGTTAAATCCCCAGTAACACACATGCACGCACACACACATGAAAACTGGGGACAACCAAGCTAAAAAGTACACTGTGTGTGGGAATGTTATGTGGAAGAACTCTTCCAATGAATCACAGTGAATTATATTCTAAGTAAACCCCAACATGTTAAACACTATAATCCTGACCTTTACATTCTCTCTGTCCCTGTACCTCTGCTGAACTCACTGTTCTAGTCTCTGGGCTCAACTTTTATTTACTCAGAGAGGTCTTCCCCAACTTCACCATTGAAACACCCTTTTATGTCCTTCTATCCTTTTAGCCTGGTTTTATTTAGAGCATTCATCACCACATGACATTTTTATTATTAGCCTGTTCTTCTCCTCCATAACGCACACTCCACAGGAGTTGTTGCTGATTTTGTATGTGTGTGTGTTTGGATTTTTTTTTTTTTTTTTTTTTGCGGTACTAGGGATTGAGCCCAGGGGCATTCTATTTCCAAGCTATACCCCCAGTCCTATTTTTTATTCTCTATTTTGAAATAGGGTCTCACTAAGTTGAGGAGAACCTCAATAAGTAGCTGAGGTTTGCCATGAACCTGGATCCTCCAGTCTCAGCCTCCCAAGTACTGGGGGATTTTTTTTTTTTTTCCTTGAGACAAGGTCTCACTATGTTACCTAGGCTGGTCTTGAACTCTTAGGCTCAATGGACCCTCCTGCATCAACCTTCTGAGTCCTGGGATTAAAGGAGTGCACCAAAGCCGGGCATAGTGGCACACATTTGTAATCCCAGTACTTGGAAGGCTGAGACAGGAGGATCACAGGTCAAGGACAGCCTCAGCAAGTAGTGAGACTCTCATCAACCTAGTGAGATACTGTTTCAAAATAAAAATAAAATAGGGCTGGGGGTATACCTTGGAGGTAGAATGCCCTTGGGTTCAATAAGCTGGGCATGGTGGAGCACACTTGTAATCCCAGTATTTGGGAGGCTGAGACCGGAGAATCTAGGTTCGAGGCCAGCCTCAGCTACCTAGTGAGGTACTCCGCAACTTAGTAAGACCCTGTTTCAAAATAAAGAATAAAAAATAGGGCTGGGGATATAGCTCGGAGGTAGAATGCCCCTGAGTTCAATCCCCAGTACGACAAAAAAAAAAAAAAAAAGACTGGGGTAGAATGCCTCTGGGTTCAACTTCCAGTACAAAACAAAACAAAACAAAACAAAAAAACCCAACATCTTACATTTATTCATCACTGGAAAAATTAGGCTAGCAAAAAGCAGCCAGCAGCCCACAACTCAGAACCCTGGACCCAAGGGCTGAACACATACAGTGGTAAAAATTATTCATTCAAATCTCTCTTGAAACTTATCAGGCCTAAGTCTGAGTAGGATCTTTTATCTTAAACCTGTATTGTCCAAGAGAAGAGCTACTAGCCAAATATGGCTGTTTAAGGTTAAATTAGTTAAAATTAAAAAGTAAAAATTCAGTTTCTAGGTAGGGTGTGGTGGCACATGTAATTCCAGCCAACTGAGGAGGATGAGGAAGAAGGACCACAAGTTCAAGGACAGTCTGGGCAACTCAGGGAGCAGTCTCAAATTTTTATAAAAGGGCTAAGGGTAAACTGGGTATGGTGGTGCACGCCTATAATTCCAGTACTTAGGAGGCTGAAACAGGAGTATCACAGGTTTGAGGCTTGCCTTAGCAACTTAGCAAAACTATTTCAAGCCGGGCGTGGTGGCGCACGCTTGTAATCCCAGCATTCGGGAGGCTGAGACCGGAAGATCCGGGTTCGAGGCCAGCCTCAGCTACCTAGTGAGGCACTCTGCAACTTAGTGAGACTCGGTTTCAAAATAAAGAATAAAAAATAGGGCTGGGGGTATAGCTCGGAGGTAGAATGCCCCTGAGTTCAATCCCCAGTACCGCAAAAAAAAAAAAAAAAAAAAAAAAACTATTTCAAAATAAACGATAAAAAGGGCTGGGTTCAATCCCCTGAGTTCAGTCCCCAGTACTCCTCACCCCCTCAAAAAGAAGGGGGAAAATTTCAGTTCCTAGACACATTTCAAGTATTCAGTAGCTGCATGTGACAGCTGTCCAGGTCTTGTAGCATCACTAGATGTTGAGGAAAAAGATATAATAGGAACTGGGCGTGGTGGCGCACACTTGTAATCCCAGTATTTGGGAAGCTGAGACTGGAGGATACAGGTTCAAGGCCAGCCTCAGCTACTTAGTGAGGCCCTCTGTAACTTAGTGAGACCCTGTTTCAAAATAAAGAATGAAAAATAGGGCCGGAGGTGTAGCTCAGAGGTAGAATGCCACTGGATTCTTTCCATCCTCAGTACTGCAAAAATCAAAACAAAACAAACATACAAAAAAACATAATAGGTAGAAAGGAGACATGAGGGACAAAACAAGAGCAGCCAGAAAGCCCACACTCAAAGTTCACTTTCACATACTCTGATCACAAACAACACAATTAAAGCAATTATTAGACCTCATCCATAGGTCATCTGATTACTTCAACAGTGTTATATCTCTGATCAAATCCTCATTATTACATCAATGTACAAGATCTATCTATCTATCTATCTATCTATCTATCTATCTATCTATCTATCTATCTATCCATCTATTGGTACTAGGGATTGAACCCAGGGATATTCTACCTCTGAGTTATACACCCTAAAATAAATTCCATTTATTTATTTATTTATTTTTTGCGGTACTAGGGATGGAACCCAGGGGCATTCTACCTCCGAGTTACATCCCTAGCCCTAATTTTTATTTTTTATTTTGAAACAGGGTCTCACTAAGTTGTGGAGGGCCTAAGTAGCTGAGGCTGGCCATGAACCTGGATCATCTGGTCTCAGCCTCCCAAGTCCTGGGATTACTATTTTTATTTTGAAACAGGGTCTCACTAAGTTGCTGAGGCTGGCATCAGACCTGTGATCGTCTTTCAGCTTCCCAACTAATAGTACTGCAAGTGTGCACCACCATACCCAGCCCCATACCAAATATTTTACATGTATAAATACACCTAGTTAAGATGTAGCTAGTGTATTTCTCTCCAACACAAGTGCTGTACTATGTCTCTCAGAGTGTGTACTTCTTTCATTCCCTCAATAAAATTAATCTGTGCCTCACTGTCTACATACTAGTGACAATATGACATCTCAGGGCTTCTCCTAAAGCAAAAGAGGGGACACACACGGACACACACACACACACACACACACACACGCTGCGGCCATGTTTTCTCCTCCCAAGCAATTTATCCTCTCAAAATTCCTATTTTCCCTATTGCTAAATTTCAGCATTCCTCCTAGACTCTCATTTCCCAGTGGTTTTCCTTAGTGTTTCTTTTTTCCTCAACCACTAAGTCACAATGTAATTTATGCTGCTAGTTTGGACTCTAAAGGTAATTTAAGTCCCAAACTGTATACATTCAGGCAATGTGCAGACTACATAAAAAACTCAACATTTCGATTTCAGCTCACTAGCTATGGTCACCCTGGCAGGCTTTCTGAGGGCTACTCTTTTCATAAATGAAATGGAGTACCAAACAAAATAGGAGTATATAGTAGCACATCACAAAGCACAACTCCTAATTAAGGTCTTGCTATCTGCTACTATTATCTGAGTCAGCAGTTTATCTAGAGAGTTTTTATTTCAAATGGAAAAAAACCCACAAAATTAGATGCCTAGCGCATGGGAATATTGGTATTGTTTTAACAGTGCCTGGGCCAGGTGTAGTGGCAAACACAGAGACTCCAGAGGCTGAGGCACAAGGATTGTGAGTTCAAGATCAGCCAAGGGAACTTAGTGGAGACCTTGCATCAAAGTAAAATATAAAAAGAACTGGCAAAGCTGGGCATGGTGGTACATGCCTATAATCCCAGTACTTGGTAGGCTGAGCTAGGAGGATCACAGGTTGAGGACAGCCTCAACAAGTAGTGAGACTCTCACCAACCTAGCAAAACCCTGTTTCAAAATTAAAAAATAAAACTGGATGTGGAGGTACATGCTTGTAATCCCAGTACTTGAGAGCTGAGACAGGAGGATCACAGGCTCATGGCCAGTCTCAGCAACTTAGTGAGGCCCTCTGCAACTTACTAAGACCCTGATTCAAAATAAAAATAAAATAGGACAGGGGTGTAGCTCAAAGGTAGAATGACTCTAGGTTCAATCTCCAGTGCCACAATAAATAAATAAATAAATAAATAAATAAATAAATAAATAAATAGGGCTGGTTGGGGGTATAGCTTAGAAGTAGAATGCCCCTGGGTTCAAAACACACACACACACACACACACACACACACACACGAACAGCTGGGGATGTAACTCAGTGATAGAGCGTCCCTGGGTTCGATCCCCAGTATTATAAAAAGCAAATAAAAATAAAACAGTGTCTGGGCCATAAAAGGCACTATGTAAGTGTCTACTACTGGATGTTTTAGAGCACAGTGATGGGGGCTGGGCAGGGAATCCAGGACGAATGTTTATTGTTGGGGGAACTGCAGGTACCAGGGACTAAGCACTAACCAGATTGTTTCTGTTTTTCACTTTAGCCTTTTAGAGGACATTGCCACCATGCTTGTGGTGGCACTTTGAAACATGAGAACACCACAGCTCTTTGGATCACCTTCAGTTTCTTTCACCTCCTCTGTGAAGGTCCTTCTGAAGCTATTTCTGAATCCTGAGGACTGAGTAGCTATACACACTGCTTGTATAAGAGAAACCTTAAATCATATTTAATAAACACTTCTCGGATCCTCCCTTCTCAGAGACAAAATGAAGCCCAGCAAGTGGAACTAGTGGCCTATAAAACATGGATTCCAGTGCTCTTGACTGGCACTGAAGAAAACCAAGTGGCTACGCGATTATCAGTTCAGGCTCTGACCTGAACCCAGGTTCAAATTCAGTTCTGGATTTTTTTTTTTTTTTTTTTTTTTTGTAGTACTGGGGATTGAACCCAGGGGTATTCCACCTCGGAGCTACACCCCCAGCCCTATTTTTCATTCTTTATTTTGAAACAAGGTCTCACTAAGTTGCAGAGGCAGGAGCCCATATCCTCAGGTTTCAGCCTCACTAGTACTGGGATTACAAGTGTGGGCCACCACACCCAACTTTTTCTCTTTTTTTGTGATATTGAGCATTGAACCACCCCAGGGGGCAGGGGGTGTCACTACTGAGCCACAACACCAGCCCCCTTCCCCTTTTTTAAAAAGCTTGAAAAAAGGTCTCTGGCCCACTGTGGTAACTGCTCGTCTGTAATCCCAGTACTTGGGAGGATAAGACAGGAGGATTTAAGGCCAGCCTCACAAATCAGTGAGACCCTGCTAAAAAACGAAAAGGGTTAGGGATGTAGCTCAGAGGTAGACTTCCTCTGAGTTCGAGTCCCAGTACCAAATCAAAGAAAAAAATGAAAGAAAGAAAAAACGAAAGAGAGAGAAGTAAATGTAAACAAATACTCTGTAAGTTATTGCACTGGCCTCAAGCTTGCAATTCTCCTGTCTCAGCCTCCCAAGTACTGGGGCCACTGGCTGCTGCAAGGCTTCTGGCTCCGCTCTAATGGCTAGGTGGCTGAAGGGAGACCACGCGCTCTCCAGGCTTGGTCTTCTCCCTGCAATGTGGGAACGCCACCGCCCGGCCCGCAGTGTGTGGATGGCACGTTAAAACACTCAGCGTGTGCGGTCAGGGGTGTACTCCTGCAGGAATGGCCCAGTCGAACTCCCCGAGACGACACTTTGCGCCTCTCTTCGACCCTCGGGGACTAAGAACGCATGAGGCAACAGGTGCGGCGCCCAGACCTCCAGCCCTGGTCCTCCTGGAGCCGCAGCTCCTCAGGACAGGAACGCCTGGCTGCTGGGCGCCCTGGCCCGCACGTGCGGCGGCCGGCCCGTCCCTCCCGGCCCGGCCACGTTACCTGCTCGGCCTCCGCCAGCCACAGCCAGAGCTGCCGCCACGTCCGGAATTTGTACCGGTCGCTAAACACGAAGCACATCTCTGGGCTGGCATAGCGGGAGGCAAGCGGCGAGCGGTAGCTGTCAGGGCCCCCAGAGTCGCCGCCAGCAGCCATCACGCACACTCGACTCAGCCACTAGAGTAAGGAGAGCGAGCGCACGGGCGGAAGCCAGGCTGCCGGCATGGGCGGGACTTCCTTCTCCGGGGGCGGGACTTCCTCCTCGCGGTCCCGCCTCCTGGGGCGGGGCGGCTTGGGCTCTGGATGCTGAGGCTTTGGCTTCTCGCTGATAGGTTAAGGCGCCTCAAGTTTTCCGTCTGAAAAAGGCACCTTCTTAGCTGGGTTTGGTGGCGCAGGCCTCTAATCCCAGTACTTGAGAGGCTGAGATAGGAGGATGGTTGCTTCGAGGACAACCTCTACAATTTGTTGAGCTTCTCAGCAACTTGGCAAAACTCTGCTGCAAAACAAAAAATAAAAATAGGGCTGGGAGCATAGCTTGAAGGTAGAACACCGCTAGGTTCAATCCCCAGTACCACAAAATAAATAACAAATAAATAACAAAAAATAAAAAAAAACTTGCCTTTACGAGTGTTGTGTGGATTCAGTATTAAAGTGATATCTGGTACACTCTTCTGAGTATGCATAGGCATAGATACCCTATACGTTTGCTGTTGTTTACTTATATTGTCTCCTCTCCCTCACCCCACTCCTGCATGCCTGTCACCACGCTGTTTCCCAGGAAAAATGAGGAAACCTAAGGGAAGTCCACATTTTTTTTTTTCCGGTACTGGAGATTGAACCCAGGGGCATTCTACCGCCGAGCTATACCCCCAGCCCTATTTTTTATTCTTTATTTTAAAACAGGGTCTCACTAAGTTTGAGGGCCTCACTAGGTAACTGAGGCTGGCCACTAACCTGCGATCCTCCTGTCTCAGTCTCCCAAGTGCTGGGATTACAAGCGTGCACGCCACTGCACCCGGCTGAATCGCTCTTTTCTTTTTCCTATACTCATGCATCCCTCCTATCTAGTTGGAGTATTTACTATCTTGTACAAACTCCCTCCTTGTTGCATTGACAGCCCACCTATGCTAATCCTCCTTCCTTCCAGACTGCTTTCTAGGTCTTCTTTTCTTTTTTTTTTCTTTTCTTTTGTGGTACCAGAGATTGAAAACAGGGGCATTCTACCTCCGAGCCACACCCCCAGACCTATTTTGTATTCTTTATTTTGAAACAGGTCTCACTAAGTTGCGGAGTGCCTCACTAGGTAGCTGAGGTGGGTTGTGAACCCGGATCCTCCTGTCTCAGCCTCCCAAGTACTAGGATTACAAATATGTGCCACCATGCCCGGCTCTATTCTTTTTTTTTTTTTTTTTTTGCGGTACTGGGGATTGAACTCAGGGGCATTCTACCTCCGAGCTATACCCCCAGCCCTATTTTTTTATTCTTTATTTTGAAACAGGGTCTTATTAAATTGCGAGTGCCTCACTAGGTAGCTGAGGCTGGCCGCGAACCAGGGTCTTCCAGTCTCAGCCTCCCAAATGCTGGGATTACAAGTGTGTGCCACCATGCCCGACCTCCTATTTTAATTTTGAAACAGGGTCTCACTAATTTGCTGAGGCTGTTTTCAAACCTGCGATCTTCCTGTTAGCCTCTCAAGTACTGGTTATTACAAGTGTGTGCCATCTCACCTGGCTCCTATTTTTTTTTTTTTTTTTTTTTAATTTTCCGCTACTGGGGATGGAACCTGGGGGCATTCTACCTCCGAGCTACAGCCCCAGCCCTATTTTTTATCCTTTACCTTGAAACAGGGTCTAAGTTGCAGAGGGCCTCACTAAACAGCTGAGGCTGGCCGCGAACCCGGATCCTCCAGTCTCAGCCTCCCAAATGCTGGGATTACAAACCTGTGCCACCACGCCCGGCTTCAGCAACTTTTATTTTATTTATTTTTATTTTTTATTTTTTGCGGTACTGGGGATTGAACTCGGGGGCATTCTACCTCCGAGCTACACCCCCAGCCCTATTTTTTATTCTTTATTTTGAAACCGAGTCTCACTAAGTTGCGGAGTGCAACTTACTACCAGCCTCACTAGGTAGCTGAGGCTGTCCGCGAACCTGGATCCTCCAGTCTCAGCCTCCCAAATACTGGGATTACAAGCGTGCGCCACCACGCCCAGCATTCTTCAGCAACTTTTAAGAGACCCTGTTTCACATACACACAAAAAGCTTGGGGTGGCCGGGTGGAGGATCCAGGTTCTCGGCCAGCCTCAGCTGCTTAGTGAGGCCCTCCAAAACTTAGTGAGACCCTATTTCAAAATAAAGAATAAAAAATAGGGCTGGGGCTGTAGCTTGGAGGTAGAATGCCCCCAGGTTCCATCTCCAGTACGGGGGGGGGGGGGGGTTGTTGAAGCTAGCCTTGAACCAGTGATCCTCCTGTCTCAGCTTCCCAAGTGCTGGGATTACAGGCATGTACCACTTGAACCAACTCAAATTCTTTTGTTATTTTCATCATTGTTTTTGTAGTACTGGGGATTGAACTCAGGGGCACATTCTACCTCTGAGCTGCACCCCGAGTCCTATTTTATTTTGAAACAAGGTCTTGCTAAATTACTGTACACTGGCCTGGAACCAGTGATCCTCTTGTCTCAGCCTCTGGAGCAATGGACACAGCTCTACACCATGATGTCCAGCCCCCTTAGGTCCATTTGTTCCAGAATGTACATATAAAATGCCAGGCCTTGTACTAGGCATGGGATCAGTAAAGTTGGAGTGAGGAGGACAAAGGAGAGCAGAGGCAGAGTTTGTGGATGTAGGTAGAAATCAGACAATGAGAACCTTGTTGGGAAATGAGATACTTGCAGTTTTATTCTAAGCAATGGGAAACCACTAAATAAAGGGCTATAGATTGGACCTTATCAGAAGTGTGTTTCAAGTTGGGGGTGGTGCTGCACACCAATAATCCAAATATTTGGGAGGCTGAGACAGGAAGATCACAGATTCACAACCAGCTTTAGCAACTTAGCAAGAAACTGTTTCAAAATAAAAAATAAAAAAGGCTGGGGGTGTGGGGGTGTAGCTTGGAGGTAGAATGCTTCTAGGTTCAATCCCCAGTATATATAAAATGTGTTTAAAAAAATATCATCCACCAGGCCTGGTGGCACACGCTTGTAATCCCAGCATTTGGGAGGCTGAGACGGGAGGACCCAGCCTCAGCTACCTAGTGAAGCCCTCCGCAACTTAGTGAGACCCTGTTTCAAAATAAAGAATAAAAAATAGGGCTGGGGGTATAGCTTGGAGGTAGAATGCCCCTGAGTTCAATCCCCAGTACTGAAAAAAAAAAAAAAAAAAAACATATTAGTCACAGGAATTTAGTTAACATCTTACAAGTGAACATGTATATATACAGTTGCTTACATAAATGTAATCACTGTAAACATCTATATGATCTGGGATTTTGTTTTTATTTTGAAATGGAAGCTTTTTTGTTTACAAGTTCATTAAAAACTAAAAACTGTTAAAACAAAACAAGATAATTTTGCAAGCCAGGAGTGGTAGAGCATGCCTGTAATCCCTAAGGCTGAGTCAGGAGAATCACAGGTTGGATGTCAGTATGCGGTAATTTAATGAAACTGTTTTAAAATAAAAATAAAGCCGGGCATGGTGGCGCACATTGTAATCCCAGTAGTTGGGTGGCTGAGATAGGAGGATCCCAGTTTCACCGCCAGCCTCAGCTACTTAGGCCCTCAGCAACTTACTGACACCCTGTTTCCAAATAAGAAATAAAAATCAGGGCTAGGGTGTAGCCCAGGGGTACAGTGCCTCTGGGTTCCATCCCAATACCACACACATGCAACAAAAAAACCAACCAACCAAACAACAACAACAAAAAAAACTAAAAAGGGCTGGGGGTACAGCTCAGAGGTAGAAAGCCCCTGGTTCAATATTTATTTATTTATTATTTATTTATTTGTTTGTTTGTTTGTTTTGCGGTATTGGGGATGGAACCTGGGAGCATTCTACCTCCAAGCTACACCCCAAGCCCTATTTTGTATTCTTTATTTTGAAACAGGGCCTCACTACGCAGCTGAGGCTGGCCGAGAACCCGGATTCTCCAATCTCAGCCTCTCAAATACTGGGATTACAAGTGTGTGCCACCACGCCCGGTTGGGCACAAGCATTTTGACATACCTTCTTTGCATTCTCCCACTGAGCTGCTCTCCTAGCGCAGGCATGACTTCTGAATGCCATGTGGACTCCTGTCATGGTTTCCCCAGTGGTGGAGCTGAGTTTCAGTTAAAGGAGTGCATATCCAAGGCATGCTTCTAACACTGCCCAGCTTACAGCGGGGAATCATTATTACCTATCATTGGCTAATGACATTATTCTAAGCCTCGGCTTCCAGATGAGTTTGCCACTGCCGCTCTCACACACCTGAGTTAGGTATCAAAGTGCCAGGGGATTAGATAAACCCAGTTCTTGTCCATGCCTCCCCTTTGCCCTTCTAGGGGCGCTTCAGACACGTCTACTAAGTCTCTACTCTAGCAGCTAACAGTAAGTACGAAGCAGTGGAGAGGGGATCCTGAGCCCATCAGTGAGGCCGACCGGCTGGTTGTAGTCCCTGGGCACAGCAGCAGCAGGAGGTGGCATCTTCTCTCCTCCACTCGAATGTTCTCAAGTCAAATACAAATTGGGATTCAACAAGACCATAGCCAAAGGCACAAAGGGAATACTGAATATTGGTCTCTTTTAGAGAATTTGAACCTGCACTGTGGTGATTCCACTGGGACAGGCAGCAAGAAATGCAACCTGAGGGCTTAGCCCAAAGACGACCCTAATAGGAAAACACAACAGGGTAGACAAAATGTGAGGCCCACATTCCAGAGTAGAATTCCTGACAGCTTTTATGTGTGGAGCAGAGACAAAGAAAAGAGGAGGAAATACAATAATCATTCAACAAACGAGCAAATTAAATTGGCAGAATAAAGCAGGAAACCACAAGAGTAAATGCTTAGCAGCCAAACACATTTATTAGTCTTTTTTCTTTTTTTTTTTCCAGGAACCCAAAAATATTTTGTAGTTATAATGTAAGCAACTGAGTTGCACATAATACAATCATATCTTTCCAAAATAAAATAAAATAAAAAAACTAAACAAAAACAAAAATAAGCTGTTTAAAAGCCCAAAAAAACTCTTCAGAAACTCTTATATATGCATTACATCATCTCTCAGTTTTAATGAAATGACGACGACTTAATTCCTTATTATTCAACCTTTCACAATCCAATAAAACACCACCCTTCAGTTTTTTTTTTGTTTGTTTGTTTTTGATATATATATATATTTTGAAATCCAGCATGAGAAATACAGTACCTGCTATGGCAAAAAATACACATAAAATGCAACTTTTCAGCTTATTTGTACATTAGTAGAGTTTAACATTTTATTGTTTTTTTTTTAAGTGAACCAGTGATTTTAAGTACCACTATACTAAAAAAGTAAAATAAAATATAGAAAAGGGGGGCCCAGCCTGCCGTGCAAGTGCACCTCTAAAGTGCCTAGTTTCTGTGTCCATGTAAAACCAGTAATATGAGGAGCAATTTCAACATATGGGAGTTTGATTAAACCTCTATGTTTAAAAAACAACAACAAAATAAAAGACAATGCCATATCCTCCCTTTTCTCCCCCAAATGTCCTTAAGCCTCATCATCCCTCTTTCTCTATTGCCCATCAGAAGAGAGAAAAGAAAGCCACCAAAATAATATTGTAAAAGCTATTTCAAGTATAAGAAAAACAAAACACTTATAGGTAACTTGCAGAGAGCATCCACATGTGTGGCTGCTTAGTCCTTTTTGACGGGTTTTGTTTCTGCTGACAGTGTTTCAGATGAGAGGATTTATGCTGTACCTTCTGTTACCTGTTTGTGTGCAAAGATGGAAAGCTGCCTCATAAAAATCCAGCCTCCTTTTGATGCTCTTCTCTGCACCTTCTGTCTAAAAGGGGCAAGGAGAGCCGTGGAGGGAGGAGGAAGGGAGGGAGCCCGTGTCCTAAGAACCAAATGGCACTTCTCTGCCTGTCCTCCTCGGCCATGCCCCAGTCCTCTGGTGTCTCTGCTTTGCCCTCAGTGACCTCTCACTGAAGTGACTCCCACTCTGCACTGTTTCCTGATTTGGTAGGATGTATTTCACTATGTAAACATAGCCCCCTAGGATTGTGGAACCCAAAGCAGCATCTATATCTCCATCGAAAGGGAGAAAGATAAAATAGTCCAGAAACCTCTCCTCGGGTTGCCTTTGTTGTCTGTTTTTGGTTATGCAAAACAGGGATGGGATCTGGTGGACACAGAATGCAAAGTTGGATGCAAATAGTTGAAAGTTAGGAGTGGGCACAGTTAGCTGTTGTATCTTCTTTGTTCCCTCCCAGAAGGATTTTCTTTAAACAAAACAAAAACTGTTAAAGTTCCTGCACCTGAAGTCATGCTGAGATTAAGGCCAAGGGTGCAGAATCTTGTGCACACGTCTCAGAGCACGTCTGTGGTGCGTGCACCATTTTGATGTCTTCTGTGAGATCGTTGCATACACTCAGGTCACTGATGTGTGTAAGGGTAGTGGTGGGGTTGCTTCCTAGGAGAGGGGTGCAGAGATCACCAAAGCCCTTCGGGAGCATCAGAGAAGGATACTAGGGCAGGCAGAACCCATGAGGCTCAGAGAAGGAGACCGATAGGTAAGGGCCTCCAGATAAACAAGAGAAGAGAAATCTCAAGTCAACAGTGCCCAAATTAGAAGGTGGATAGACAATGGCATGCACTTATAATAAAGCTTCTTCCCTCGGAGGAAGTCGTCACTATACAAGATCAGTGAGATCACACTGAAAAGGGCCTCTTGACAATAGAAAGAGTTTGCTTTAAGTAGGCTGGGAAAGCGGGGGCTTTGTAAAGAAGTAATTCAACACGATCCATCCTAACCTGCCTTGGGGGATCCCATGTCAAGGAGGGCAGAGGCTGACAGAGCCCGACAAGCAGCATGTGTCAAACATATTTCCCTCTGCTAATGTCAGCCTCAAGCCTCATGGAGGGCAGAAGATCTGAGGGTGAGTGTGGCTCTACGGGTTGTTTACACATCTCCGATGAGTTTCCTTCTAAATAAGAAATCAACATGTTTCCAGAGCATCATAATATGACAAGGGTATGAATTTTAGAGTGCAAATTGAAATGCTAGGGACTAAATCCCCTTGTGAACTAAAGAATGATACTCAAGGTGTGTTTGTGTGAATCAAGAAAGGTTGAGAACTCAAGTTCTTGTGTAGAAAACCTTCTAGAGTCTCTGGAAGGGATGGATCTTCTGGAAAAGAGAAATTCAGACCTTCCCCACCCAGAAACTAGGATGCTGGCATGGATGGCACCTAGTTAAGACAGGGTTTAGATGCTGGTCTACTGTCTCTGTGTGGGTGGCCATGGAGCACACAGCTCCACCATAGATGCAAACCCACTCAGGTGACGTGCTCTGCCTTGTCTTCTTAAGCATGGAAGAATTCCGATCTGAGACTTCTGATGGCTTAAAATGGAAATTATCATATTTTAGGGTCACTTTCACAGCAAAGAAAATGTTTTTAAAGTTATCCTGCTATTAACATGTTCATACTCCTTATAAAGGATAACCCACTGATGTCAGAAAGGAGATAGGAGTTAAGGATTTCCATTGCAGGGGAAATGTACCTCGAGGTATTTTTTTGTATTAGACAGTTGAAACGTCAGGATTTTATTTTTTGATTTTTTTGTTTAAAGGCAATCTAACAGATTGGAACCCTGATAAGATCATGCCTATGCAGCCTGGCATGGGCATGAGGAGACTGTGATCAAGTCTTACTTGTTACAGTACTGTGAACATCAACAACAAAAATTGCTGCATGGAAAACACTGAATACAGGCTGAACAATCTCTTGCTTATGATACTGTTTGTTGCAAATAATGCCTAGACCCAAGCAATGCAGGTGCCATAATATATCACAGCAAGATCAACAAAGGAATTTTGTTAGAACAAAGAAGAAGACGTATGCGGGCCTTCCGGTGTCAAACACCTCACTGCTCACTGGCTACATACAGCATAACAAACATGAGAGAGGCAGAGACTGCCCTGGGCTGAGGGACAACAGATGGGGAAGAGGCTCCTCCTCTTTGCTTGCCCAGCAATAGCAGGGAACAGTGCTCTTCCCCACAGAGGGGCCAGTTTCCTCATCATTAAGAGTAAGTTCACTTAGCAATGATTTAAAAAGAAGAGAAATTAAAGAGGGGAGAAGGAGTTTGTGAAACGGACTTAAAGATTAACTTGACGGTCTACAGGAGTGAGGCGTGGTTTCCTGAGCGTGAAGGGTTCTGAATTCAGGAAAGGATGAGTATTTTTGTCCAGAGAACACTGGAGCCTTTGGGGCCCAACTGTTGCCCTGGATTAACACTGCGGTGGACAGGAGCTGCAAGCCCCCCCAGAAACGTGCCTGGCCATCAGACCTGCCGGCCAGGGCAAGAGGCCTCAGAGGTCTCTCTTGACCTCACTTTGCCACTTTAGGGCATCTTCTCTTACTCCCCTTCCCCTCGTGGGGATACCATGGACACAGAAACTGGAAAACAAGGATGCAAAGCAACTTCCTTCCCCTTGGCCCTCCTCCCCCCTTTTGCAGAATGCATAGTTACAATTCACCGTACAAAATAAAGAAGCAATGATGACCACATATGGACCTTTTTTTTTTTTTTTTGAAAAAAGAAAAAAAATCCAACAACCTCTTCTTAAATTCAGTATCAAAATTCACATTTGCATAATAATACATTTCAAGGCCATTAGAGGAATGAGAGTGAAGCCCAGAAGCAGCGCCACCCCTCCTCCTTTGTCTTCCTGAATGAAGCTGAAGAAATCTAGTGGGAGAGACTGTTTTCCTCGGTGGGAGAGCTCTGAGGAATTGTGGAAATGGCCCTTAGTATCCACTTGGTGTTTCTTTAGAAGATAGGGAGTGGGGAGAAGAGGTGGAATCGTTGAAAACAAGTATCAGAATAAATGAAGAGACACTGAGATTTCTATGTTGAGCTGTAACAGTTCTGAAGAAATAAAACATGATTTCGGATTTTTCTCTTTTCTTTCTCACACACTTCAATCCCGATTCTTTCAAAACCCTTTTCCTTGTGTTTAATACCCTGTTTGCATAAACAGCAACACTATGTGACTTCCATTAGGGAAAACAACAGCCTTCTCAGGACACAGACTGAAAGGGTAGAAATGCCAGAGTTGCACACACAGAAGCCAGAAAACACCTTGTTTACATGCATGAATGTGTCACAAACATCAATCACCATATTCCAATTCTCCAGTGCTTACAGAAAAACAAAACACACACGTGCGCGCGCACACACACACAAACACACACACACACACACGAAAACTAGGGAATGCAGATGTAGAAATTCAACCTGCACTCTCAGACTAACCTGGGCCTCTGCCATTTGTGCACCTCATTACCTCCTCTCCTGAGTCCCAGAATCTCTTCCATACAACTACACTGTGCAATATTGATGCTAATGGAAATTCAACAGCTGCCCCTGGGACTACCAGAACTCTGACAGCCCTCAAGACTAAGCTGACCATCTTTTTGTTTTTACCACAATGGGTAGCTGCTACCTAAAAAAAGACAGTCTCTGTAACTCACAAAGGCACATTCAAAAGGACTACACTTAAGTGATTCCTGGGACAAAATTAAAAAGGGGTGGGTAGTGTTTTAAACACATTTATTCTAACAACCCAAGATTTCTGGCAAGAAGTGTCATGCTTAAAATGCATCACTTAGTGAAAAACCACACCACCTTTACAAGGTAGGTGACTTCTTGAAGGGCTCCCAAGGCTTTTGTTTGGTTTTACATAAATACTCACTTTTCATTTTTGGCGACCTACCATCTTCCTCTTGGCTGTCAGGCCAGCCCCACAGTAAGGCTGCACCTCTGCCTCCAGTCACTTCTACAAACCCCTCTGAGAGTGGGGCACACCTTTCAGTGGCCCAAGAAGGTATGCCTGATTCCTCAGGACAGCCATGAAGCCAGGGAGAAGGGAGAGAAAAGCAATATGGAGGAATTTCCTTGTTTGAAAAAAACCATCCCAACTTATCTAGTTAGAAATGAATCAATGGTAGTTGGGAATTTATTTCAAAGCAAAGATTCATGGTTTAAAAGCTAAGTGGAGGCACACAGTGCTTTAGGGAAACACTATTTCTTTTTTATTTAAAACAGAACACTTCTTGCCTGTGGAGTTCATCTGACCTTTCCACTCCTGTAAAAAGACAAGTGTTTGTCACAATGATTAGTGGGTGACTGAGCTATGCAGAGACCCTCTGGTTAGGGTAGTACCATTTTCCTGGCATGTACAGTTTGTTGTTAAAAGTAAATCCAGATACACAGTTGAATGAAAAGGGGACTATTTAAATTCAGTGAGACAAACACTGGCAGTTTCTGTCACTTTGTTATTTGTGTGTGGGGGGGGGGTGGCTTTTTGGGTTACAGTGTAAGACTGACATTTTGAAAACAACTCAGATGTTAGAACTGCTTCACAATCACGCCGGCTCTAATCCAGGTGGCCAGTGTGGATGGTGAGCTGGTGGGAAGCTGCTCTCACGCCCCAGCCTGTGTTCCCACTTTGCCACCCTATACATTTCACGGCCTCCTTTGGCAGTGCAGGACAGGGGAGGTGTTGGGAGGGTTGATGTTTAGTTTTTATTAAGTTATTACTATGTTCATAGATTCCTGAACTTGACAATTATTTCAGATCTAAAGAATGTGATACCACTACCCCTTTGTCAAATTTAAAGTCAAGAAAAAAACACTATCATTGATGGTGACCGTCTCTGAAAAACACACACTTTTGGCACTGGCCAAAAACCTACAGACCATATTAGAGGGTGTGCACAAAGTCTGGAAATATAGAGAATATTCTACTTTCTTACAAATTGTTGATGTTTTTGACAGATTCTGTGCGTTTGTCTCTTTCTGGACTGTATGGACGCCCTGTCCTTGTAGATGCCCAGGCAAAGGGGGACGGATGAGCTGCAGCAAGGCTGGAGGGCAGCCTATTTTCTTAATGAGGTCTAACAATGAACAATTCAAAATTCACATCAGCACTTTTGCATGTGGCCTTAGCTGTGCCCTCACAGAAGTAAAACCAATCATAGAGTAAGATTTCTTTTGCAGTAACACTAAGATATAAAGTTAACATATAGACACAAAGTGTGACAAAACTTGGCAAAAACACTGAGAAGAAAGGGTTTTTTTTGACCAGCTAGAAATGCATTTCTACTTCTACATGAAGACCTTATAGATACTTAAAAACAAAATAAAATTAAAAGTTCAAACCCCAAACGATAAACAACAAAGCTTTATATGCTGAACTTTAACTATAAGGATGGGGAAGTGTAGGACCTTTTTTGTTGTTGTGGTGGTGCTGGGGGTTGAACCCATGGCGCTTTGCCATTAAGCTACACCCCCAGCCCTCTGCTTATTTAGAGACAGGGTCTAAGTTGTCCAGGCTGGCCTCTAACTTGTGATCCTCTTGCCTCAGCCTCCCAACTGGGATCACAGGCCTGTGCCACTAAGCCTGGCTAGAATGAGACCTTTTCCACACAAAGATTCAATTGTGCCCTAATCTAAGAGAAGGCTGTTACAGCCTGTTGAAAACATCTTGTTTATACTGTGCAGGAAAACAGGCTTGGCTTAAGCATTTTGCTTGGCAGACACTAATAGTCAAGATGACAGAATACAAAAAAAATAAAAAGTACACAGCATCTGAGGTCCAAATGGAATCTGGCTGTTAACCCTACAAAACTCATACCCACCCCCCTCTCCAAGAACAGGATGAAAGTCAAAGGGAATATCTGCAGTAAGTTAATAGCCTGTGAACTTTCAGTCTCTGGATGATGTAATAATAAAGGTGCCTCTAAATTTCTTTTTTTTTTTTGGTACCAAGGATTGAACCCAGGGGCATTCTACCTCTGGGCTACATTCCCAGACCTTTTTATTTTTTATTTTGAAACATGGTCTCGCTAAGTTGCTGAGGTTGGCCTACAACCTGTGATCCTCCTGTCTCAGCCTCCCAAGTACGAGGATTACAGGCCTGTGCACCATGCCCAGCTGGTGCTTCCAAATTCTTAGGCAGGAATTTCTTTTCCTTTATTTTCTCCTTGCATATCTTATACAACACATTCAACCCACAGGAGCTTGGAAGGACCAACTGCTAACTTATGCTACATTCATGTCAGAAGAGGTGGGAAACTTCTCACAACAGAAGCTATTAGTAACAGAAAACTAACTTAATGGCAACGCATGGATGACACTGATAGATACTGGGGCAGTGGGACCACTGCTGATAGAATTTAGCCTGGAATCTCTCTCCTTTTTTTTCTTTTTGAAGTGCCAGGGACTGAATTTGTGGTTTGGAATCTTAACTTGCAGCATTGCTAAGTTCACTGTTGTGTTGTAAATGGAACACTTCAGGGGTTAGGGGTTGAGGTGTTGGTGATGTTACATGGACCAACCATTTCTTTACAGTGTCTCAGAGACTCCAACATTTTTCAACACCTCAAAGTGAGGTTGGTGCACAGGAACTCACAGGCAGCAGGGGACCCCTGGCTGATGAAAGACACCCCTTTCCCTATGCAAGCTTCTTTTCTTTTGGCTACTTATGTGGTAGACAGAGATGTGATGTTTAAGAGATGTACAAGCTTCTAGCCACTAGTAACCAACTGTACAAATTAGCACAAAATGGAAAGCTCACACATGTTCAAAAAGTGTCCAAAATAAATCTATGTAACGAGGGTGACCAGCAAACTTCTGTATATATACCATAATGTAATGGAAGGAGGATGCACCTATTGAATTTTCTAAGTAAACTGAAGCCTAACTTCCTGGTAGATGTGGCTCTTGGCAAAGAATACCAAGGAAAAAAAAAGTGCATTCCTCTTTCATGACACCTTTGCCATATCCTGTTCTTAGGTCACTGCCAACCAATAAAGCAAAGCTTCCAGCAATCTGACAAAAAAGGGGCAGGGAAAGGAAGGGAGAAGACAGAAGACAGGAGCAGAAAAACAGGAACCCTCTTCCACTGGCCCAGCACGAAGACTTTCCCAGTCAAGGTAGTTGTCACCATTACGCACCTGGAGAAGTCAACACATGGTAGTACAGGGCACACAACACAAGGAAGAAACTTGGCATTCCACATTATCAAGACATAAAAGCAGATTTAACTTCCTTGATATTTGCCTATCTACTTAGTTTAATTTAGCCCACTGCCTTTGGGCCCGTCCAGAACCACTCCAGTTTCCTCTATGGGCAAGCGTCTTACCAGCTGTGGAGTGCTGGACCACAGGCACATACACGTGTCCCCCTGCGTAGGATGTCTGGGTGTATGTACGAAGGCACTAAAGCGGCTTTAGAGAAATTGCAGGCAGCAGCCCCACCCACTCCCTTTACCTGTGGAGCTGGAGTTTCCTTCCCACTGGGAAGCTCAATGTTTGAAAGAAGCTGTGGTCATGCTTGGGAATTCTGACCCCAGGCCCCAGGAGGGAATACAAAAGGAGAATTCAACATCACTCGAACTGAAAGGAAACGCTCCACATCTCCATGGAGGGATGGGGAGAATTAAGCAGCAGATCTTCAAAACAGCAATTAAAACAAGCACAACAGTAGCTGGGAGCTAAAAAAGTAAAATCACTTGTTCCTTATTAGATTCTTCTATATTTTCTTCTCCTCCCATAACAAGTGGAGGTAAGACAGAGACATTCTTCATTAATAGAACAGTCCATATATAATTTTCCTCTAGTAATGCCTATATTTAAAATTTGTTCCAAAAATTATTAACCTATATTTCCTAACTCTTTACATAGATTCTCAGCAATCCAACCGTACTATCTTACAGATTAAGAGTTACTCTGCATTTTTGTTTTGTCTTTTTAAAGCTGTTGTTTCTTTCTTTACTCCTTTCTTTTGTTGCTGGGGCTGAGGGACAGGGAGAAAGGTTCCATTAAAAAAATAAAAATGGCTAAGGGAGATTTAAGTTCAGTCTTACATGGAAAGGAACACCATACTGTTCTTCCTTATGTACACCAAACACTCCCCCATTAAATCACACGATTTCAAATGAGTGCATGGTAGAGCTCTCAGAAAGTTTAATCCTTCTCCCATATTTTTTAAGATAATGAATTTACCTGTTGCTGCTAAATCGATAATTTTTAAAAAATATTTCTATGTGTTTTAAAATGTGTGATCCCCAGTATGACAATAACATTTGGAGACTTCTTTTTACATTTTTTAAGTAAAAATTGCTTAAACTTTTTGAAGTTTCAGGAACTTGTAAAAGTTTATTAACAGGAAAGAAACAGCCACCTATCTAGGATAAGATACGGTTAAATAAACCATCTTCAAAAAACTGGCTTCCTACCCTAGAATTCCTGAGAATGCTTGCAAATTTTAAAGCAGGAAAATAAATGTTAAAAACAAAAACAAAAAACACTGTTAAATGCTCCCAGAGTTAGTCTTCATCTAAAATATATATTTATATGTATATATATACGCACTTTTTGGTCTTTTTTTTTTAAGTTTTTAGTTTTTTTCCCTTTAAGCTTATGATGGAAGAACATTTTAGCTTCTCATGTTTATTTTTACATGTTTCAAATCCCTCATTTATGTCTTGTAAACAAGAGGGGCTCTAGCACCCGGCTTTCACCGTAGTATCTTAAGGAACTCAACTAAGCCATAGTGCAGGTCAAGGACCCAACAGGCAGGAGGAGAGGAGGGCAGGGCAGGACACAGCCGTGAACCAAGAGCGGCAGTGGACAGTCCCCACTGGCTTGCAGAAGCCTTGGGACAAGCTCCTGGCCCAGGGATGCTAAGATTTAGCCTTCTGTTTATAGATGTTTAAACACAAGCTGCACTTCACCTGGAGGTCACCACACACGACAGGGCTCTGCTCCAACTCACAGAGCAGTCAGTGGAGCTGGAAGGAGACTTTTTTCGGGGATAGAGGTGGGAGGGGCACGGTGGTGATGAAAACCAGAGAGCAGGAGGAGGGCACAGTCAGTGTGGACAAGGCATCCATGGGACCAAACCCGTGCTACAAACTTCAGGGTGTCCACCCACCTGCAAAGGGCTTCCTCGCATGTGCAAGTACTCATTTGAATTATGTCTGGCCTTCTCTTTTGAGGCTAGGTTTGTCATGAACAGGGTAAGCCAAAAGGATGACAGAATTCCCCATTCTTTGTCTCACAAAACCACTAACAGGCAAATAATTTTTTTGCCCTTTCCTATGCACATCCATCTACCCACCTACACACAGACACAAGCTGAAAGTCAAATACATTAGGCATTGTTGTATCCTTCACTGAAGACGCTAAAGAAAGAAAAACTCCCTTGTCCTCAATAGCAGCAAGTTACAGAGGACAGTAGAGGTCTGCTCCCACCAAGGGCTGGAATGGGCAGGTATTTGCTGGTACAGAATGTCGGCACTTTATGTTGAACAGTATGATGCAGACTGGGACGTCCACACAAGTGCTAGTACATCACCGGCACGCGTCCCCCCCACCCCCCCCACCGCCCCCCACCTGCTTTGGATCAAGGGGCACCCCTTCAGGTCCGTCACTCTTCACAATAACCAGTTTGATATATTTTGATTCCAACATAGTATATACATGTTGGTGGTAACTGTGGATTAAATGTTGCCCCCTGTTCGGCCCAGAGTACTACTACATTGATGCTTAAAAAAAAAAAATTTAAAAAAAGTCTTTAAATACCGAAATAAAAAAGCAACATTACAAGGAGAAAAAAAGGAGGTCAAAACCAAAAAAGGTGCAATACTTAAAAGTCTTTGCTAAGTTATTCCTGCCTAAGCAAAACCACGTACACAGGAGATACACAACACAGAGAAACAAAGGGAAACGCTTGAAGTACACACTGGTTTAAGAACATTCGTTAAGTAAACGTCTCTGTCAGTGATGGCCTGGTGCTGTAACACGCCAGGGCCTGGCACAGGTAACGCTCAGAGAGGGAGGAGCTGCGATGCTTCCAGGAGGCTGCTCACAACTTACAGTTTTCTGTCTTCTTCAAAGGAAAATGGGAACCAATAGAAACATTGGATTCAGCATTACCTGATTTTTTTTTTTTGACGAATTTCTCACACCTGATCACACAGGAGAGAGGGAACACAGTTTTTCTGCATTTGAGACATCACATAATTTAAAAACTATCTTATCTCCTGTTCCCATTCAAACTAACGAAAAGGCCTGCATGAAACTTTTAACAAATGCTCAGATATGCCTCGCTGCTGTTCACTTTAAAAAATAGAAAAGAACACGGTTGCTCCAATAGGTGCCTCCAGCTCTCTGGTTTCCGGACTTGGCAGTGCTCTACTCTACTGCTAGGTCAAGAGTAAAGCTAGATAACCTCAGCCTCAGTCTAATGCACAAGTGGACAAGAGCTCCTGCTCGTTAAAAAGCACCCCTCGTCTCAATGCAGCCTGACGGAGTGCCTGGGGTTGCAGTGGCTCCCTGTACTCATGTGTTCTTGGTTTTAAAAGATAAAATTAAAAAGCAGATGGCCAACCAGCCAGCCTGCGGACTGTCAGCAATGCAGCTTTCTGAGAAATGGGGGGAGGGGGTGAGAAGACGCAGGCACACACAGAGACAGAGGGGAGGATGCACGCGAATGCACATGAACACACGTGCACACACATCAGAACGAGCATGCCTGGGCAGTTACATGTGCCAGAACACACTGGTACTTATCAACCAGCCAATCACAAAGTTTTTCCTTTTTTTTTTTTTAGGTTTTTTGTGTTTTTGTTTTTAAAGTGAGGCTCCGTCAAGTCTTCCCTCCCCCCTCCCCCAACAATTCTTTTGAATTTCCCTCCCTCCCAAACGTGGTAGACCTAAGGACGGAAACACACCCAGTGCAAACAAAGTTAAAAAGCTATTTTTTTTCAGTATATATGTTTCTTAGCAACAACTTCCATATAACATGAAAAAAGTGAAAAACTAGAAACTAATTTTTTTAATTTTTTTGTGTTTAAATTTAAATGGTATGTGTACTTGCTTCACATTGTCTTTCTAGGTTGGCGTTCATGATTCAAGTATTTCAAGAGTGATATGTTCTCTTTTTGGATTCATATTCCAAACGAAAAAACTGAAGTTATAAGGGAGGCAACTATGTGCTCAGACAGTCTGTCAATGACCCACCTTTTTTTCCTCTCTCCGTTTTCTTTTTTCCTTTTAAAAATGTATTTATTGCAAGTTGAAAAAAAAAACGAAAAGGTCAAGTTAGTGCTGCTGCTGTTCCAAAAAAGGTCACGAGGTCAGAGTTGAGAGTTCTAAGTTCAGATTGAATCCGACCCTCCTCCCAGAAGGTCACCAGGTAGTAAAGGAGCAGGGCTGCCCATTCTATGGGGATCTTCCACAGTTGGGACTCCCCACAAGCTAGAAGAATAGTTTGGGGGCCCCCACAACGAAGCGCCAGCAAGATCAGCCCCGCTGCTGCCACCAGCACTGCTGCTCCATTGCCCGAGCCCAGTGGACCCACCGAAAAGGTTCAGCGCAGGTCCAACAGGGTCTGACTGGTTCTGGCCGGTCTCCAGCGACTGCCACCCTGTGGTGGGTGCACTTGGGGTTGCTGCAGGTGTAGGGGGCTGAGCTTGTGCCAGAAATCGGCTAACTTCTTCATCAGTGGCAAACTCAGCTAGGATGGTAGTGTTTCCCAACACACACCTGGGGAAAGGAGAAAAGAGAGCTGTGGGTCCTAGGGAAACCCTCAAGCACACATGGGGAGCAAATGCTTTCAGTTCTGTATTATTGCATCGCCTGGAAGCTTTTTAGGATGCAGAATCATAGACCCCCATCCAAGGCCTATAGACCAGAACCTGCATTTCAACTGATGTAAAGTTGTCAGGTATCACCAAAGCTCAAGACCGTTAGACTAACAGATACTTAGTTATCAAGAAGAATGTGTATAGCTGGGTGCGGTGGCACACAGCAGTAATCTCAGCAATTGGGAGGCTGAGAGAAGGATCACAGGTTCAAGGCCAGTGCATGATAACTTAGTAGACCCCCATTTCAAAATAAAAAATAAAAAGGGCTGACAATGTAGCTCAGAGGGGTAGAAATCCCTTGGGTTCAATCCCTACTGCCACCAAAAAGAAAAAAGAAAAAAGAAAAGAAAAAAATGTGTATGATGAAGGGAAGGGCTAAATACCTGGTATTCTCCCTCCCCTCTGGTGATGTGCTGAATGATACATCTTATTAAACATCTGTCTAAACTCACAGAATGCATACAACCAGGAATGAACCCTAAAGCAAACCACAGATTTTGAGGAATCATGTGTCAGTGCCCCTGTATCATTCATCAATGGTGAGGAATGGACCACTGTGATGGGTGGGACTGAGAATGCGGGAGGCGATAGATGCGGGAAATCTCTTTATCTTCCCGTCAATTTTGCTGTGAACCTAAAAGTACCCTTTTTGTTGTTGTTGTTTGTGTTTTTTGATGGTACTGGGGATGGAACCCAGGGGCATTCTACCTCTGACCTATATACCTAGATCTATTTTATTGTTTTATTTGGAAACAGGGTCTCACAAAGTTGCAGATGGCCTCACTGAGTTGCTAAGGCTGGTCTCGAACCTGTGATCTCCTGTCTCAGCTTTCTAAGTACTGGGATTACAAGTGTGTGCCACCACGCTCAGCTTAAAATTACACTTAAAAAAAAAAAAAAAGCTGGGCATGCTGGCACACGCTTGTAATCCCAGTACTTGGGAGGCTAAGACAAGAGGATCCGGGTTCGTGGTCAGCCTCAGCTACTTAGGTTGTCCACAACTTAGTGAGACCCCGTTTCAAAATAAAGAAATAGGACTGGGGGTGTAATTCGGAGGTAGAAAGCCCCTGGGTTTAATCCCCAGTACCAAAAAAAAAAAAGAAAGAAGCCGGGCGTGGTGGTGCACGCTTATAATCCCAGCATTTGGGAAGCTGAGACCAGAGGATCCAGGTTTGTGGCTAGCCTCAGCTACCTAGTGAGGCGCTCCGCAATTTAGTGAGACCCTGTTTTAAAATAAAGAAAAAATAGGGTTGGGGGTATAGCTCAGAGGTAGAATGCTCCTGAGTTCAATCCCATTACCGCAAAAAAAAGAAAGAAAGAAAGAAATGAATAAATGAATAAATAAATAAATGTCGGGCATGGTGGCACACACTTGTAATCTCAGTACTTGGGAGGCTGAGACTGGAGGATTGCAGATTCAAGACCAGCCTCAGCAACTCAGTGAGGCCCTCTGCAACTTATTGAGACCCTGTTTCCAAATAAAAAATAAAATAGGGCTGGGATTGCAACTTGGAGGTAGAATGCACCTGGGTTCAATCCCCAGTAAAGCAAAAAAAAAAAAAAAAAAAGTCATAAAAAAGGAAAGAGAAGAGCTGGGCACAGTGGCCCACTCTTGTAATCACAGTACTTGGGAGGCTGAGACAGAAGAATGGCAGGTTTGCAGTCAGTCTCAGTTACTTAATGAGGCCCTCCACAACTTAGGCCCTGTTTCAAAATAGGGCTGGGGGTATAGCTTGTAGGTAGGGTGCCCCTGGGTTTGATCCCCAGTAAAACACACACACACACACACACACACACATACACACACACACACACACGCCATCTCTTTCTTTCCTATATGGGATTAAGGATCATAGCCAGAGCTTAAGGCAACCATGAACCATTCACCTGGAAGAGCCACTCCATCTCAGGGGTTAGACTCTAGACTTACTACCTGGGCTTCGCCACCACTTGCTCACTCTGTGAGTTATCTGCAACTAAAGAAGTCAGTTCTTTCTTGTCCATCAGTTTGACAGTGGTTGGGATGGTTAATCTAATCCAGTTCTATCTACTTCAAGCAAAAACCTTGCTACTGAGACCAGAGGAACTGGGTCCAAGGACAGCCTCAGTTACTTAGTAGAGGCCCTCTGCAGCTTAGTGAGACCCTCTTTCAAAATAAAAGAATAACAAATAGGGCTAGGGATTGAGCCCAGAGGTAGAATGCCCCTGGGCTCAATCCCCAACACTGAAAAAAGACCAGAAAAAAACCAAAAACACCCTGCTGGCTATACCCAGAACACAACATTTCATTATCATCTACAAAGAGGCCAAGTAAGCAGCTAAATTCTATCGTGAAAAATGATAGCATTTGCAGTGTTTCATATTATATAATTGGCTTTGTTTTAGGGTACTTAAAATTTACTCAGTTACTTCACAAATTATTTACATTTGGAATTCTGATGATTAATCTATCTAAGCTCAGTTAGGCAGCAACCAAGTCTTGCAAATGCGTACAGGTCAGTGCTATTTGTATGCAGATTCTCACATGCCTTAGTTGAAAAAGCAGGTACCAGAACAGTGTGTGTGTGTGTGTGTGTGTGTGTGTGTCTGTCTGTCTGTCTGTCTGTCTCTGCCTGGGTGGACCCAGGGTGGAATACTCACATGTGCAGTGCAGTCTGGGCCTTGGCCGCCTCCTGTTTGGTGCTGTATCGGATCAGGGCGGTGCCCTGGGTTAGATTCAGGTGGAATGTCAGCAGTGGACCATGCTGCATGCAGATCGTCCTCAAGGTTGACCCATCAATCTAAGGAAAAGCAATATTCATGAGATAAAAGCTGCAGATGCGGTAGGAAAGGCAACTGTTAAGGTATGTAAAGCACTGGGCTGAGAGCTACTACAGTTCCCATTTTGCAAATAAAATGTTTACATAAATACAGCTCAAAACAAAACATATAATCCAACCTGTGGTCTATTTTCTTTCTTTTTTTAATGATTATGATAGACATTTCTTTAAAGTAATACATATGATGTCAAATAACTTTTTGTGTGTGTGGTACTGGGAATCGAGTCCAAGGGAAATCTACCTCCAAGCTATACCCACAGCACTATTTTATTTTTATTTTGAAACTGGGTCTCGCAGGTTGATGAAAGTATAACTACTTGCTGAGTGATACTCTCAAACCTTCGATCCACCTCTCAGCCTCCCAAGTACTAGAATTATAAGTGTGTGCTACCTCGCCAGGCTCTACGCCAAATAATTCTTAAATTATGTTTCAGGTTTAATCAATTTCATAAAAATTCTCTGAGGACAGCTATATCTAGACTTCAACTACATGAATACTTCCTTAGCCCATTCTTCTCTGAATTCTTTTCTTTCCTGAATAACCTCTTTGAGATATGAGTCAAAGTAAAAATTATCTTCCTGATATTCTGTCTGCTATTCTTTACGCAAGATCTGATCCTACATGGTCAGGTCTAGAGTGCTCTTTTTTTTTTTTTTTTTCAGTACTGGGGATTGAACTCAGTAGCATTCTACCTCCGAACTACACCCCCAGTCCTATTTTTTTATTCTTTATTTTGAGACAAGGTTGAGGCTGGCTGCAAACCTGGATCCTCCAGTCTCAGCCTCCCAAGTACTGGGAGCGTTCTTAATGTGAAACATTCTTACAGCTTCTTTCACATCTTCATCCTCATATGTTGTAGCATCTTGCACTAACCCCAGTTTATTGAATCCTGCAGCATTATAACACTATTTCTGAATACCATCCAGCGACCAGTCACATTGCAACAGCAGGCCTGGTAGCCATTCTGACCCAGGAGCAAAGCACTGCCTTCTGGGCAAGCAATCTAATGTGTGCATTAATTTATAGAGCCTAAAAAGGCAGAAATGAGATGGTATCCAAACAAGAATTTAAGTTAACATGCAAAGTTCTCAGTACCATACTAATGTTTTATTCTTCTGTCTCCCTAGTACATAATCTATTTTTTGTGTGTGTGGTACCAGGGTTTGAACTCAGGGGCATTCTACCTCCAAGCTATAACCCCGGCGCTATTTTTTATTCTTTATTTTGAAACAGAGTCTCACTAAGTTTCGGAGTGCCTCACTAGGTAGCTGAGGCTGGCCTTGAACCCGGATCCTCTGGTCTCAGCCTCCCGAATGCTGGGATTACAAGCGTGCGCCACCACGCCCGGCTTATTCTTTATTTTGAAACAGAGTCTCACTAAGTTTCGGAGTGCCTCACTAGGTAGCTGAGGCTGGCCTGTGAACCCAGATCCTCCGGTCTCAGCCTCCCAAATGCTGGGATTACAAGCGTGCGCCACCACGCCCGGCTTATTCTTTATTTTGAAACAGAGTCTCACTAAGTTTCGGAGTGCCTCACTAGGTAGCTGAGGCTGGCCTGTGAACCCAGATCCTCCGGTCTCAGCCTCCCAAATGCTGGGATTACAAGTGTGCACCACCACGCCCGGCTCCTAGTACATAATCTTTACAAAGAATTAAGGAGAATGACACAAGTAAGAAAGGAACTGCTAGACATCCGATTATGGAGAGTGTTGACTGTCCTAGTTCACACACCATTACAACATGGTTGTGCTTCTACTTGGCCCATCTCAAGGTGACAATATTTCTATCTCCTTCTCTGTGTCCTCAGGTAATAAAAGGCTGTAGTCCTTTACCCCATGTAGACTCTCACCACTTAAATGTTCAGGAATTAGGGATAATTTCCCTAACCCAAAAGTTATCACAGATTCCACCGTTGGCAATGCCACCTTTAGGAGAGATGCCAGAATGACCTCCCCCCTCGGGGGGCGGGGGGCAGTGGTAGTCTCAGGGGCAGTTGGGGGAGGGAGTAGGATAAAATGAGGGAGCAAAGCTGGACTTGGGAGCACACACCTCTAATTTCTGTACTTGGAAGCTGAGATGGGAGGATCATGTTCACCGCCAGCCTCAGCAACCTAGCGAGAGCCTGTTTCAAAACAAAACAAAACAAAACAAAAAAGGGGGCTAGGGGTACAGCTTGGAGGAAGAATGCTCCTGGATTCAATACCTAGTACCCCCCCACACACAAATAAATAAATAAAAATAAGAGGGTGGTGGAAGCACCTGGGGTGGGGTGGGGAGTGTGAATGAGTAATTTTTTTTTTCTTGAAAAGTGGGTGGTTGTGCTCACTTCAGTAGCACATATATTGAAAAGGGGGTGGTGGCCCAATAAGTTTAGGACTCTAGGAAAAAGATGAACAAAGTGATTACTGATTAATTTTTTAAAATGGTACTAGGATGGAACCCAGGGACATTCTATCTCTGATCTACACTCCCAGCTCTATTTTATTTTTTATTTTGAAGCAGGGTCTCCCTAGGTTGCTGAAATCCTCACTAAGTTGCTGAGGCCGGCCGCAAACCTGCAACTTTCTTATCTCTGAGCATATACTGACTACTTGGCATATTTGCCAAACATTTGCGAAGCCCTGGGTTCTCCCATGGTACCAAAAAAAAAAATTCATCTATACTTTTCAGACAAGTATTGGCTAAGGAAAAAAGGTGGGACTTTTAGCCGAGTTGATGAGATACGGAGGATAAGACTGCCGTTCTCAGATATTACCTTGAAATATGAGTCCTGTGATATACCCCCCACAATGGACTCACAGAGCAAATAAATTTAGAGGAAAATGTATTTCCTTACAGAGAATGGTAACACATTTGCATATCAAAGGATCTAGGAGTCTCACAGTGAATAAACCTGCTTGCTTTTATTTAATCCAGTATATATTTCATACATTAGGCCAGAGACCTAATAATAAATACCTCATCAGAACACTCTGGAACATGTTAGTTTAGTAAGTGTGTATGAATCCATGTATGAACTAAATGTTAGACACGCAGTCTACATGTGGAGGAGAAGGCATGGCTGACTCGCTGTACCAAGGTGTTGCCAAGTCCACGTGGCTTGGTTTTGATGGGTTCATCAGCCTCGTTCCAATGCTGAACACAATGCTGCTGCAAATGCATCAGTTACAGAGCAATCAAGGTGAGAGAGGGTGGCTCCGAGCAGATACAATCCCACATTGGAAAACTACCCAGATGCTGGGTATGGTGGCACACACTTGTAATGCCAGTACTTAGGAGGCTGAAACAGGAGGATTGCAGATTCACGGGCCAGCCTCAGCAACCTGTGAGGCCCTGTGCAGCTTAGTGAGCCCCTGTTTCAAAATAACAAAATAGAAGCTGGGCGTGGTGGCGCACGCTTGTAATCCCAGCATTTGGGAGGCTGAGACCGGAGGATCCAGGTTCACGACCAGCCTCAGCTACCTAGTGAGACACTCCGCAACTTAGTGAGACCTTGTTTCAAAGTAAAGAATAAACCGGGCGTGGTGGCTTACGCTTGTAATCCCAGCATTTGGGAGGCTGAGACTGGAGAATCCGGATTCGAGGTCAGCCTCAGATGCTTAGTGAGGCCCTTGGCAACTTAGTGAGACCCTGTTTCAAAATAAAGAATAAAAAATAGGGCTGGGGCTGTAGCTCAGAGGTAGAATGCCCCCAGGTTTTATCCCAGTACCACAAAAAAACAAAACAAAATAAATGAAGAATAAAAAATAGGGCTGGGGGTGTAGCTCGGAGGTAATGCCCCTGAGTTCAATCCCCAGTACCGCAAAACCAAACAAACAAAAAAAACAACAACAACAAAAATAGGGCTGGGATATAGCTGGAGGTAGAAGGCCCCTGGGGTCAATCCCCAGTACTACAAAAAAACAGAAAGACAGAAAATGACGCAGAGACATATTCTGATGACAGTACATCACCATCTATATTCTAAGAAGATGACAGAACACTAAAATCACTCAGGTGGCATTTAGCTATAAAAGCGACAGATTTTTTCTAATGCAGAGATGAACAGTTAATATTTTTCCTTTTCTTTTCTTTTTTTGTAGTACTGGGGATTGAACCAGTAGCTCTACCTCTGGGCTACACCTCTAGCCCTTTTTTATTTTTATTTATTTATTTTTTGCAGTACTAAGGATTGAACGCAGGGACATTCTACCTCCAAGCTACACTTCCGGTCCTATTTTTTAATTCTTTATTTTGAAGCAGGGTCTCACTAAGTTGCAGAGGGCCTCACTAAGCAGCTGAGGCTGGCTGCAAACCTGGATTCTCCGGTCTCAGCAGCCCAAGTACTGGGATTATAAGAGTACGCCACCACATCTGGCTTTTTATTTTTATTTTTAAACAGGGTCTCACTAAGTTGTGGAAGGTCTTGCTAAGTTTCTAAGGCTGGCCATGAACCTATGATCCTCCAGTTTCAGCCTCCCAAGTATTGGAATTAAAAATGTGTGCCACCATGCCCAACATAGTTAATCATTTAAGAAACATAAAAATGGTTAATATTGAGCCTCAGGTCTTGCTGGATAGCTAACACAAAAACAGGTAACTTTTTATGTGTGGTTAAAATACCCCTTTCCCACTTGGTTCCAGATACCAACTAGCTTATCTAGTAAATTACCTCCACTATACAGAAATCACCAGATAATACCACCCGCTCTCACTGATTTATAAAGTATACATATTTCTATCAACCTTGAAGGCAGGTGTAAAGCTGAGTAGCCAGCACCCTCCCTTCAGAAGTAGGCTGTGAACCTTGGGTGGGAAAGGGGAGACCCACTTCTTGTAGGGAATACCACTGTGCAGTGACCAGAAAATAAAAAATGAATTTTCCTATCTGCTATACTCCCCCATCTCTGAGTTTCCCTCTCCCTCACAACCTCTTTCTCTCTTTCTTTTCTTTTTTTTTGTTTGGTACTTGGGATTGAACCTATGGACATTCTACTTCTGAGCTATACTCCCAGCCCTATTTTATTTTTTATTTTGAAACAGGGTCTCACTAAGTTGCTGAGGCTGGCTTTGAACCTGTGAGCCTCCTGTCTCAGCCTCCCAAGTACGGGGATTACAGGCATGCACAAACTCATCTGGCTGTTTCCCTCTCTCTTAATCTAAATGAGTTCTACTGAGAAAACCACAAGAAAGCAGGATTACCTGTGGAGTGAGATTATGAAGAACCAGCCAGTAACTAGGACGAACTGAGCCACCATCACTCCAGGTAGAGGCTGTAAGCAACCAGAAAAAGGATGATAAAGAATGATTTAAAAAAAAAAAAAAAACCAAAAAACTTAAGAAGGCCATGAGCCCATGTCTCTTCTCACTTTATAAGCATCTCTTCCACCTGACTCTGACCTCTGTGTTTTCTTCTCTTCTCCATATTGAAAGACAGTATTTCCTTCCCTCCCAGCATCCTTACTCTGGAACATATCATTTTTACTCTGTCTGTCCTTTGAAAGGTCATAGGTCCCTCTGCCTTGTACTACCTGCAACTTTCTAATCAAGAGACACTTTTTTCCCCACCAGACGGCCATGATCTCCTCTCGTGTGCAGCCCTGTTAAAGTCCTCCCCTGTGTGTAGACAGCCACTCCTGCAGCAGAGCTCCTCCTCACCTGAGGCAAGCCGAGAGTCCTGTGTCCCCCACCCCCTGACCGATCGAGGTGCTGTGCTGCTCCAGGGAGATGCCGGTTTGGGGTTGGTCAGGCCGGGAGGTGGGCGGGGCAGCGGTGTAGTGTTCCTGGAGGAAATGTGGTTTTTCCACATCTTGTTGGAGAGATGAGTGGGGTTGTGTCCTATGGGATCTGGGGACCATGTGGATTTGTAATCAGGGAACTTTGCTGTAAGAAGAGAAAATTCAGGAAGCAATAAGGTTTGATGGGCCACCTTTTTCTAGAAATATACACATATTGTCTCCATTCAAATACATACTCATTTATATTCTAAAAAGTAATACCAAGTACATATTTTATAAGTAGTATTACAAGGTTACATTGTTCTTAAAGCTTACTAGATATAAAATTTTCACTATTACTCTGAATTGACAAAATTGTAATGAACTGAAGATTTAATAAGATAACTAATTCTCTACTGCTTTCTTGGCTAAACACAACTTGAAAAAGAAGACAAATTCAAGGAAAAAGTATTGCTTATAGATATAATTAAAATGTCAATATTAGCGGAATTAAAGTGGTCTATAAGTACTGACTACGTGAAAATACATTAGAAAACTACACTTGTGACTTGATCCTGCACACCAGATAACAACATTGAAACAGATTTTTGAAAAACAATCAACAAATATTCATTAAGGGCTTACTATGCTTAAGGCACTAAATCAGTTCTGTGGGTAATACAAACAAGTTATCCTCAAGAGCCTCCAGTTCAGATGGAAGCCAGAATAGTGGAACAACAGAATTTGTAACCCTGGCAACATCATATATGTTCGGTACACAGAGGAGGTAAGAGTGCAGAGCTGCCAGCAGAGGCTTGCAAAGACAGATCTGAAGGATTTACATAAATGGATGGGCTTTGGAAAATGAAACCAAAGTTCAACAGGAATTCTTCCCCTACAAGAATATGTCTTCCTCAAACCTTGGTTGAACAGCATTTTGCAGGGGTGGAGAGGTAAGAAAGCCAAGAGGTAGGCGGGGCCCAGCAAGCTGCTCTCAGGAGTTTCTACAGAAGACTCAGCATGGAGTGTCTGAACTAGGGTGATAGCAAATAGAATGGAACAGGAGGAATGGCTCTGAGATGTATCACTGCAGAGCACACGACTAGGAGACAGAGCATGACCTGGATGCAGGGAGCAAGGAAAAGGGGGGAAATACTGAGATTCTGTGACTAGGTGATACATGGAAACATCATTAAGAAATTAAGAAGGAAAGATAATTCGAGGCATGAGAAAATATAGGTAGTTTTAGACAAGTCAGGTGATTCTTAAGCCATCTCTCTGGTAAAATATCCAACTGCAGGGAAAAGATGCATAGTTCAGCCTGAGAAATGCGCACTTGTGTGAGTCAAGGAGGTGGGTGAGAGCTGGGGATGGCTGTGGGCGCCTGGAATACCATGTACTTGAGAGACTGAGGCAGGTAGATCGATTGAAACCAGGAGTTCAGGCAAGACCTCATTTTAAAGGTGATAAAAGAAGCTGGGCGTGGTGGCGCACGCTTGTAATCCCAGCATTTGGGAGGCTGCGACCAGAGGATCCGGGTTCGAGACCAGCCTCAGCTATCTAGTGAGGCACTCCGCAACTTAGTGAGACTCGGTTTCAAAATAAAGAATAAAAAATAGGGCTGGGGGTATAGCTCGGAGGTAGAATGCCCCTGAGTTCAATCCCCAGTACCGCAAAAAAAAAAAAAAAAAAAAAGGTGATAAAAGTTAAATCTGTACATGTAAATGAAAGTTAAGTTTTTACATGCAAATAAAAGTATAATGCAGGGTGGTGGTTAGAGACAAGGAATCCTGAGGTGTCTCCTTTATAATTTAGGATTAGTAAACCTGAGGAAAATTATAACAGTTCTTTGAATCTCAAGTTTTTCCATCCACAAAAATGGGATAACAACAAG
Source organism: Graphiurus murinus (assembly GCA_004027655.1). Lineage (NCBI taxonomy): Eukaryota > Metazoa > Chordata > Mammalia > Rodentia > Gliridae > Graphiurus > Graphiurus murinus. Next base: position 19,077 of record PVLC010007437.1, on the reverse strand, counting down.
GCCTACTCATAGCATTAGATGAAGGTCAAAAAGGAATTCCTGCCAGGCATGGTGGTGCACGCTTGTAATTCCAGTACTTGGGAGGCTGAGACAGGAGGATCGCAGGTTCTCGGCCAGCCTCAACTACTTAGTGAGGTCCTCTGCAACTCAATGAGACCTTGTTTCAAAATAGAGAATAAAAAATAGGACTGGGGGTGTAGCTGGGGGTAGAATGCTCCTGAGTTCAATCCCCAGTACCACACACACAAAAAAGGAATTCCTTCTAAAGGTTTAGCATGGTACCTGGCCTACAGGAGCATTCAACAAATGATAGGCTACTGTTGCACTGTTATGATAGAGGTATTGAACCCGGGGGCATTCTACCTTCAAGCTACATCCCCAGCCCGATTTTATTTTTTACTTTGAACCAGGGTCTTACTAAGTTGCAGAGAGCCTCACTAAGTAGCTGAGGCTGGCTGAGAACCTGTGATCCTCCAGTCTCAGCCTCACAAGTACTGGGATTACAAGTGTGTGCCACCACTACTGGCAAAATAAGACAATTTGTAGACCATGAGTCTTAGTTGAGAACTAAGGATTTGCTTGATGTGCTTTTGCCTGGACAAAGCACAGAAATCTTAATGATAATGGCCTAAGGTCCACCTTTTGCAAAATAAGGTGCCAAGGACTAATGAGTTTTCTACTGATCTGTAAGGCATTGTACTAAGTGACCTAAAGCCTCTATTACATCCATTCCTTATTGTCTCTCAAAAAAGAAAAGAAAAACCCCACAAGGAACTGAACAAATACTTAGTAATGTTAATTACCTGGACTTAACTGGTTTTTCCCATGGCCCCTGATTTCTTGGCAGGCTTTCATTAAGAGAAACATTTGTGTCATCAAGTCATGACCTCTGAACACCCCAGCTCCCTGAGATTCTATCACCAGTGGCCTTAACCCAAAGTTGTATCTGTTTTACCCACTTCTGTGGGACCAGAAGATCCTCAAGGAAACAAGTATGAAATGTGTGTACCCACCTACTCTGGCCTGCGCCATTCGACTCCTGAAAAAGTATTCCTTAAGAAATAAACATCAGTTTCCTTTATAAAAGGGAACCTGATAGGAAAGTGCCAACCATAGGGCAACAGGTCACCCTCGTACCTGAAGTGCTATGAACGTTGGTAAAGGAGTTGTCAGAGGCACTGTAGGGCCAGGCACCAGGTGAAGGCAGCGAGGTGTTGAGGGAAGAATTAGACCCTTGAGATGACAAACCAAGAACAAGAAGAAAATATTGAAGATAATTAGTAGAATAACCAGTGAAACATTGAGACTATTTTATTTAAACTTCAATATAATGGAAAATAAAATATATCTTTAAAAAACCCCCAAAATGTGGCCAGGGTGGCACATGTCTGTAACCCCAACTACTTGGGAGGTTGCAGAATGGCCATCATAAGTTCCAGGCAAGACCCCATGTGGCTCAGAGGTAGAATATCTGCCTTGCATATGCAGGCCCTGGGTTCAATCCCCAGCATTACAAAAAATAAATAAATATGAAAAGCAATGTTTTTAGATTCAATTATTAGGTGCTTGCAAGTACAAATGAAGTCCGAGGCTGGCAACTAACGAACACGCTGGGTGCTGACTATACACAAGAGACTCCATGCTCTTTACCTGTGGTGTTATCCCGCAGCAGTTGGTGGTCAGTATCTACAATGGGAGATGTGGCTGTACCCCCCAGCACACTTCCTGGGGTGACATAAGGGTCCGATTCAGGGTCAATGTTTTGGATACCTTTCCATGGCACTCCTGGTTGGAATTCTGAGACAAGTAGAACAAACATTAGGGGTAAGAGGTTGTTAAAAAATTTATAACGTAATTTTTTAATAGACAAAATGGGTCTATGAAAAGCATAAATCCCAAATTTCTATGTCTCTCAGATTTTCATTATGAAATTAAAAAAAGTCAGCCTAAACATTTATTCTTCTGAGTAGGACCTTTATGTTATTATGATATCTGTGTGTCTGAGGTAGTGAACTTGAGGCCATGGCTTACCAAGGCCTGGAACCAGTACCTGACCTTTCTGTTCCCGGGGGGAATTCAGGCTCCAAAGCAGAAACCGATACTCTGGGGCTCACAAGAACTGTCCAGGCACCTCGGCTAAGAACTAGGAGATAATCTGAGCTGGGGACCAGTTGCCTTTCCCATTTTCCTCAGTAAATGTTGTCCAAAATGCACAAAAGAAAATGCAATACAATTGAAGGCTGCTAAACAGACTGTCCTGGGATAACCAGCAGGAAAGACTTAATTCATCACAAGAAGGACTTATGTTTTATCATGTTTATATATAAACAATATGCATTATTTCATCCTACTCTAATAAAATAAAATTATACCTATTTATGTCGTAGACATATATGCACAGAAATCTAGGACATATAATAATAGGATTGATTTTTATTTTACTAAATATCCTAATTTTTCTACAATAGATTACTACGTCAAGAGGGAAACAAAAAATTAACCAACAGTCTCACTGTACTCACTACTTCAACCTGAAATCTGATAATACTTGCCTAAAAAATGAATCAGTCAGTTCAATGTAGACTTAAAAAAGAACTTAATGTAGCTGGGTATGGTGACTCACACCTGTAACCCCAGTACTTGGGAGGCTGAGACAGGAGGACCGCAGGTTCAAGGACAGCCTCAGCAACTTAGTGAGACTTTTAGCAACATAGCAAGACCCTGTTTCAAAAGAAAAACTTAAAAAAGGGCTAGGGGTGTATCTTGGAGAAGAATGCCCCTGGATTTAGTCCCCAGTACTGCTAAGGAAAAAAAAAAAAAAATCCAGTGTAAAAGGCATCCTAAGACCTGGATGAAAGCCAAGTTCCAACTCTAAGGTCACCTTTCTTTATCCCCAGATTCCCTACCAGATGAAGAATTTTCTATATTCCCATGGTACACATCTTAGAGCATATGCATTGTCTTTATCAGAGGATAATTACTGAATAAAAAAATGAAAGCAAGTGCCTCCATAAAGTGAGCTGAAAGTGTGTTCAAAACCTGAAATTAACAATTAAAAAGCAAAAGCTATCTTAGGAAGAGCATTTCCTAGATAATACCTGGAGGCCAACTGGCATTGCTGGATTTGCTTCCGATTTTATTTGTTGGTGGAGATTTGGCAGGTAACCAGCTATCACCAGCAGGACCCGTATGGCCACCCAGTGTGTCACCCGGAATGATATCAAACTGGTTGTATGGTGACCCTCCTCGGGTCTTACCAGGGGCCACTATAGCGCCTGAGAAAAGAGAGAGGTAATTAATTCATTCAGAAAGAGCTCTGGTAAACAAAAATTTTCCATGTTTTTTTGTTTGTTTGTTTTCCCAGAGAAACTCAAATACAGTATTCTGAAGCTTAGGGAATAAGAGGCTATATGGGAGACTCAGCCTATAATTTAGAAGCAGCATGATCCTAACAATTCATTTTGCCTCCTTGAGCCTCTCAATTTCTCACTTAGGCCCACAGAACTCCTGCCCCCACCCCCTCCATAGTGCTGGGAATGGAACCCAGGGCTTCATACACTAGGCAAGCACTCTACCCCTGGGCTACACCCCCAGCTCCTAATCTCATTCTTTAATGTTTCTTCCAGGCTTAAAATCCCACGGTCTTATGAAATCAATAAAACTTTTGCAAACTACCAATCATATCATTACCCCCATAATTTCTATGCTATTCACTCAAGAGAGGGAAATGGGAAAAATACTAAACAAATTGCAGCATATTGGAGGGTTCAAGTATCATTCCCACTTATACTACCCACCAAAGTTCTTAAGTGCTAGTCAGCCCCAGATTAGCTGGAAGCAATAACATGCAGAGCATTCACTAGAGAGAAAGGCATCTGCAATTGCTTTAAATTCCAGGGCAATGAGATGGAATTCCCACCCAGGGTCTTTGCCAGCATAAGACTAGCAATGAACTTTGCAGCTCTAAGACTCAGGGCCTCACACAAGAACAGCAAATCCTTTGTCACTGCATTTTTGAGGGCATTCCAGTGGCTTCGCCAAGTGCCCTTTCATGAATTTATGTGCTATGGGGCAGGGAAAAAGCTAAAAGCTTAAGATTCCCTAAGTGAACACAAACAGTAACAACAATAAAAAAAAGTGCTTTAAATAAAATTTCAGGTGCCTGTGAGATATCATTCCACGTATTTTCCAAATGAACCTTATGTATTGTGTAACTCACTTGGTGTATTCTTAGGATGCTGCTTCTGGACAGATCACATTATCTTCAGGTTAATATATTAAAAATACTTGGGTAAATACTGAATAAAATCATGTTTGGTTTGGCCTAATAGGAGTATTAACAAAACTATTTCCATGCTCAGCTAAGAAGATATTTGCTTTTCTGGAGCCAGTGACAGACATTTGGCTTGGGGAGACATTACAGTGAAGTAGTGGAAAATAAAGAGTTGTTACCTTGGGAATTGCTGGGGAAACAGGGAGAACATTGTCTATAGGTTCTAAAGAGGCAACTTTGAAATATCCTCTCACATGCATTTTGTATTTATTAGCATGCATCTTTCATGTCTACGGGGACAAGAGGACCCAGTGAATTATTAGCTTAAGAAAGCAGTGAATGTGTCCAAAGCTATAGATGACACTGGCTACTGGCTAGGGTGCTGTAGTCCTAAACAAATTTTATAATTTCAGTAAATCATTATTTTGTGTTATGAAGCCAAATGATCATGCTTAAGGATGGCAGGCAGAGCTCCATTTGGTTCCTCCCCAACCTCCCAGAGGGAAGAGAGTTGACAGTTGGATGTGGTGGCACATGCTTGCATTCCCAGTACTTAGAAGGCTGAGACAGGAGGATGCAAGTTCAAGGGCAGCCTGAGCAATTTAGAGAGGCCCTCAGCAACTTAATGAGATTCTGTTTCAAAATAAAAATAAAGGACTGGGGGATATAGCTTAAAGGTAGAATGCCCCTGGGTTCAATCTCCAGTAAACACACACACACACACACACACACACATGGAGGGCTGAGAAAGGAAACCTGAAAGGCTGCAGACTGAATACCTTGGCCAGGATTCGCCTGCTAGCAGTGCTGCAGCAGGATGGCCAGACGCTTATTTATACTTGGTTCTGATGGATACAGTAAATTATTGTCAAATAAAGACCTTTTATCTGTTTTACAGGAAAATGGAGAAATCCTTACAGAGAATTACAGGAGGGAGGGGCCAACCTACATTCACCACCAAAGCCTACAACACCTCAAATGTGTCCTGTAAGATGCTGTAATTCATTAAGAACAGGAAAGTTTTGGGAAAAGTTCAAACCTCAAGTATTTTGATCTGTTAGTCATCCTTTAGAGATTGAAGGCCAGGAATTTTTCAAAAATTAATGAATTTAATATCATTCCAATAATCAACAAGATATACTATGTGTTATGATTTGTCTTTCAAAAGAGAAAACAAAAATCAAACCAGCAGAAAAACTCAATAAGCTGGTTCTGTTCTCTCAGCCACTTTAACTAATAGGTGCTCAAGTTCATTGCTACAACCCTCAATCCCATGGGCAGGTGGGAAATTGTGCTCCCCTTAATTAGAACTAACACTTTAAGTTCTAAGTAATTTGAAATATACACAAGCCCAATCTTGCTCTGATAGCTGGTCATAAAATTTGAGGAAAAAATATCCAGAACCTCGTTAAGGAAAAGCTAAAGATGTATGATTCAAAAAAATCAGAGAAGGCAGGAGTGGTGGCACTTGCTTGTAATCCCAGTACTTGGGAGGCTGAGATGGGAGGATGTGGGTTCGAGGCCAGCCTCAGCTACTTAGTGAGGCTCTCTGCAACTTAATGAGACCCTGTTTCAAAATAAAGAATAAAAAATAGGGCTGGGGTATACCTCGGAGGTAGAATGCCCCTGGCTTCAAACCCTAGTACCAAAAAAAAAATAAAATAAAATAAAAAATAGGACTGGAGGTATAGCTCGGAGGTAGAATGCCCCTGGGTTCAATCCCCAATACTGAAAAAAATTAGAGGAGATGCTTTATTAAAGCTTGCCGAGGGTCAGAAGGGCTCCCACTCGTAAGAGTAGCTTGCTCTTACCATTTTTGTGCATATTGGCTTCCTGTGTGGCTACAGAGGGCAGTCCTTCCATCATGGAGGTCCACTGTTTGAAGCGAGACTCAGTCCCAGCCTCCTTCCCACCAACCATGCCATAGTCCATGCCACCAGAACTGAAACCTGGAACAAGAGCTGCAGTTAAGGCTTTCTACAAAATTCTCTCATCAGTAATCAACAGTTCTCAAGCAGAACCCATGTCCATCTCAGTGCCTGCATGCATCCACTTTTTCACTGAGTGACCACACGTGCCAGACAGTAGGCAGGGGCCAATTGTTCTCCAACAGAGGTAGAGAAGGCCGCACATCAAACCCCATGGGAGAACCACAGTGGCAGGGTTGTGATGAGGGCCCCTCGGGTCCAGAACCCAGGAAACCAAGTGCGAAGCTCTGACTCACGGCAACCTAGTGTCTTTAAGGAATGGCAGGAACTCCAAAGTTTACCTGTTTCTGGGATGAAGTAGGGCAGAGTGCAGCAGAGAATGGGGAGAAATGAAAAGCCTTATTGTGTAGAGTCAGTATATATCAGGACAAGGAGTTGGGACCATTTTTCTCTAAGACAGGAAAGAGAAATTTTTAAGCAAGTGTGAGAGAGATAACTAGATTTGTGTTGTAGAAAGAGAACTGTCTGTGTGAGAATGGAATACATGGAGGTTGGGGTAGAATCTGAGACATTCATTTGAAAGTAGCCTTTACACAACAAGGAAGACTCCCAAAGGTAGAGGGCGCAGTTATCAAGAGGATCCGAGTTCAAGTTGCCCTGAGCCCAAGTGTCAGGCACCATTTCCCCACTGCACAGAGAGCTGAAGGTCACAAACACATAGGAGACTTGTTGATGGAATCTCATGGGGCCCTTCACCCTTTTTCCATTTGGGTCAGAAGGTACACAATGCTTCTTTAAACTGACTCTCAAAAAAATGAAACTGAAGCCGGGCTTGGTGGCACACGCTTGTAATCCCAGCATTTGGGAGGTTGAGACCGGAGGATCCAGGTTCGTGGCCAGCCTCAGCTACCTAGTGAGGCACTCCACAACTTAGGGAGACACTGTTTCAAAAGTAAAAAAAAAAAAAAAAAAAAAAAAAAAAAAGGGCTGGGGGTATAGCTTGGAGGTAGAATGCCCCTGAGTTCAATCCCCAGTATCGGAAAAAAAAAAAAAAGTGAAACCAAAGCCGGGCGTGGTGGCGCACGCTTGTAATCCCAGCATTAGGGAGGCTGAGACCGGAGGATCCGGGTTCTCGGCCAGCCCCAGCTACCTAGTGAGGCACTCCACAACTTAGTGAGACTCGGTTTCAAAATAAAGAATAAAAAATTAGGGCTGGGGGTATAGCTCACAGGTAGAATGCCCTTGAGTTGCCGGGCGTGGTGGCGCACCCTTATAATCCCAGCATTTGGGAGGCTGAGACTGGAGGATCCGGGTTCGCGGCCAGCCTCAGCTACCTAGTGAGGCACTCCGCAACTTAGTGAGACCCAGCTTCGAAATAAAGAATAAAAAATAGGACTGGGGGTGGAGCTCGGAGGTAGAATGTCCCTGAGTTCAATCCCCATTACCGCAAAAAAAAAAAAAGAATGCCCCTGAGTTCAATCCCCAGCACCGTAAAAAAAAAAAAAAAGTGAAACTGAAGACTAAAATGAACAAATGAACAGCTGAGGGGAAGAACAATGAAGAACCACAGAAAAATGAGCAAAAGCAGTTTAAGCACAGCACAGCAACACAAGTGCAGATGGTCCGGAGAGGTGAGCGGGTTCCCACCACATACAAGCACCAGGGCTGCAGAGGCACAACACCAGGCCCACTCAGCCAGGATGTGCAGTTCCAGCCAGGCCAGACGGTGGGGGTGCCTTCTTTCCACCCGGGGCTGCGTGTGGGTCTTCCTCAAGTTCCATTTATCTAAATCTGACTGAGGCACAGGTCCTGCTTTTTCTTCCCTGTGCTTATCCTAAGTGGTCTGAGATGGTTTTATGAATACATAATAAATCTATAGGAAACTCAATATCGTCCTGCCCTTTAAAGTGTTGCTATTCAAAACAGGCGTGATAGCCGGGCGTGGTGGCGCACGCTTGTAATCCCAGCATTTGGGAGGCTGAGACCAGAGGATCCAGGTTCGAGGCCAGCCTCAGCTACCTAGTGAGGCACTCTGCAACTTAGTGAGAACCTGTTTCAAAATAAAAAGAATAAAAAATAGGGCTGGAGGTGTAGCTCGGAGGTAGAATGCCCCTGAGTTCAATCCCCAGCACCACAAAAAACAAAAACAAAAACAAAAAATGTTGCTATTCAGCCAGGCGTGGTGGTGCACACCTGTAATCCCAGGACTTACGAAGCTAAAACAGGGTCCCCAGCCGGTTGTGGTGGCGCATGCTTGTAATCCCAGTACTTGGGAGGCTGAGACCGGAGGATCCGGGTTTGCGGCCAGCCTCAGCTACTTAATGAGGCCCTCTGCAACTTAGTGAGACCCTGTTTCAAAATAAAGAATAAAAAAAAAAAAAAATAGGATTGGGGGTGTAGTTTGGAGGTAGAATGCCCCTGGATTCAATCCCCAGTACCGCAAAAACAAAAACAAACAAACAAACAAACAAAAACAGGGTCTTACTAAGTTGCAGAGGACCTCACTAAGTTGCTGAGGCTGGCTGCAAACCTGAAATTCTCCTATCTCAGCCTCCCAAGTACTAGGATTATAAGTGTGCACCACTGCACCCAGCTACCTCCATACATTTACAACTAAATTTACTAGTCCAAGTGATTGCTTGGAGTTGGAGAGTGGGAAGCAGAAATCCTTAAAATAAGGTGGAAATATTTGGAATTAAAGTTTTTCTTTAGCCGGGCGTGGTGGCACACGCTTGTAATCCCAGCATTTGGGAGGCTGAGACCGGAGGATCCGGGTTCGCGGCCAGCCTCAGCTATCTAGTGAGGCACTCTGCAACTTAGTGAGACTCGGTTTCAAATTAAAGAATAAAAAATAGGGCTGGGGGTATAGCTCGGAGGTAGAATGCCTCTGAGTTCAATCCCCAGTACCGCAAAAAAAAAAAAAAAAAAAAAAAAAAAAAATCATAAAAAAAAAAAAAGTTTTTCTTTTTTTTTTCCTAGGTGCTAAGGATTGAACCCAGGGACATTCTACCTCTGAGATACATCCCCAGCCCTATTTTATTTTGTATCTTGAAATAGAGTCTCACTAAGTTGTAGAGGGCCTCACTAAGTTGGTCAGGCTGGCCTTGAATCTATGATCCTCCTGTCTCAGCCTCCTAAGTACTGTGATTACAAGCGTGTGCCACCATGCTGCAAATTTTTTTAAGAAGATACATACATCCATATATATATATATATATATATATAAAATTTCGGTACTAGGGATTGAACTCAAGGGGATTCTACCTCCAAGCCAAACCCCCAGTCCTATTTTTTATTCTTTATTTGAAACAGGGTCTCACTAAGATGCGGAGGGCCTCACTAAAAAGCTGAGGCTGGCCACTAAACCAGATCCTCCAGTCTCAGCCTCCCAAGTACTGGGGTTACAAGCATGGGCCACCACGCCCAGCTAAGAAGATTTTTTTTTTTTTTCATTTGTCCTATGTAGTAGGAATGAAATGAAACTGGAGGACAGGGATTTGAAAGAAACAAGGGTTTTCAAAAGGGCAGGAGGGGGTGCCTGGGGTGTAGCTCAGAGGTAGAATGCCCCTGAATTCCATCCCCAGTACAAATAAATAAATAGACAAATAAATCCTGGTGGAAGGAGAGTGTTTTACCCTTTACACATGTTATCATGGAAGGCTGCTTTGGAGCCAGAATGGTTGTCTACTATATAAGAAACATAGGCTCCAACCTACCGTGTGGTGACCTTGGGAAAACCATGAAAACCTGAGTGCCTCAGATACTACAATCTCATCTGTAAAACAGGGATTTGTCTACCTTGTATGGCTATTACAACATTGGAGGGTAATGGGGTCCACTCCCTACCACAGGCTTAGACAAGCAGATTTTAAAGATAGTTTGCATCATGAACATACCAGAACCATATCCAGGGATAGGCCCTTTGGTCTGAAGGTCTGGGAGCCCCACATTCAACGCGTTGGGCACCATGTTGTCCAGGTGTGGCTTGGGCCCAACAGGATGTGATGGTGAATGCTTCATGCTGGGCTGCCGCTGCTGCTGCTGCTGCTGCTGGAGTGCGCTCACCATGCGAGCCAGCTGCGGAGCAGTGTCCACACCAAGGCGGGCCCAAGAGAAAGGAAAGAATGATAAGCCAATATCCTGATCCCCAGGGAGACCACATATGATTGCTGATGTACTCCTCACGCAGAGCACTGGGGCCCTTCCCTCCGCGTACCTGCTGCTCTTGCTGCTGGCGCACTGCTTGAGAAATCTTTCTCTGATTCTGAAGCAGCTGCTGCTGCTGCTGCTGCTGCAGGAGAAGCTGACATGCCTACAAAATAAGGAGGGAGGAGAGGGGGTCAAAGCTTTCTAAGACTGACTTGCTGAGAACACCAACACATTTGTGTGCTGAACTGCACTGAAGCAATGCATGGCTGGAAGCACCCCCAAGTTCCTGGTCTGTTGGTTACATTTCCCTCCAGCATAGTTGAAATAGCAACCGACAGTTTGCATCAAAGTTTGAACTAATGTCCTTCAAACATAAAAAGACATTAAAGATATATGAAGGAAATCAAAGCTAAAGGGAAAAAAAAAGAAGAAAAAAAAATCATCTTTTTAGCCCTAGGAAGATCTACTACTTACCAACTGAAACTGGGGAATTTGTGGAAGCTGGCTCAGCATGGCAATCTGTTGAGGAGATAACTGGGGCCCCACGTTGAAAAGACCTGGATTCAGGCCACTGTTGGGAAACTGCTTGAGCATTGAGGCAGAAACCTAGCCAAAGAGGGAAAAAAGCAGGGGGGAGGGGTCCCCTTAGAATTTATCAAAACAAAATATCTTTTTTATCAAATTAAAATAACTTTTGAGCCGGGCGTGGTGGCGCACGCTTGTAATCCCAGCATTTGGGAGGCTAAGACGAGAGGATCTGGGTTCACAGCCAGCCTCAGCTACCTAGTGAGGCACTCCACAACTTAGTAAGACCCTGTTTCAAAATAAAGAATAAAAAATAGGGCTGGGGGTATAGTTTGGAGGTAGAATGCCCCTGAGTTCAATCCCCAATACCACAAAAACAAAACAAACAAACCAAAAAAACTTTTGTGATACTGGGGATTGAACCCAAGGCTACTTTACCACTCAGCTATACCCCAGCCCTTTTTATTTTTTGTTTTGAAACAGCATCTCACTAGGTTGCTGACAGTCTTGCTAAGTCACTAAGGTTAGTCTTAAGCCTGTGATCCTCCTAAGTACCGGGATTATAGGCTTGCACCACCATGTCCGGCTTCTGGCCTTTTTATTTTTTATTTTGAGGCAGGGTCTCACTAAGTTGCCTAGGCTGGCCTTGAGCTTGTGACCTTCCTGTCTCAGCCCCCAAGAATCACTGGTACTATAGGTGTGTGCCATCATGCCCAATGTGAAAAGAATCTTGATGGATCTAAAGCAAGCATTGTCAAATTTCCTTGAAAAATATAATATTGAAATATTAACAATGAGTATCTCTGAGCACTGAGACTACAAGAGCTTTTAAATTCTCTTTTTAGACTTTTCAACCTTTTTTGGGGGGGGGGTAATGCATGTGAGGGGTACTAGGTATTGAACCCAGAAACATTCTACCTTTAGCTACACCCTCAGCCCTATTTAATTTTTTTTTTTTTTTTTTTTTTTTTTTTTTGCAGTACTGGTGATTGAACTCAGGGGCATTCAACCTCCAAGCTATACCCCCAGCCCTATTTCTTATTCTTTATTTTGAAATAGGGTCTCACTAAGTTGCGGAGTACCTCACTAGGTAGCTGAGGCTGGCCGAGAACCCGGATCCTCCGGTCTCAGCCTCTCAAATGCTGGGATTACAAGCATGCGCCACCACGTCCAGCTAATTTATTTATTTTCAAACAGGGTCTCACTAAGTTGTGAAAGACCTCACTAAGTAGCTGAGGCTGGCTGCGAACCTTCGATCCTCCTGTCTCAGCCTTCCTAGTACTGAGATTATAAGCGTACTGCACCATGCTCAGAAAACTTTTCTATAACAAAAATGACAAGTTTTCCAAACAGGAGACATCTTCAAGGGAAAAAAAAAAATGATGACAATATGACTTTTGTCTAACTGACAGCTTATTACTGGAAATGTGCCATAAATCATAATATACCAAATTGTACAGAATAAATAAATGCTTGCAGGAAAGTATTTCTGTTACACAAGAAAGCACAATACATTAATTTATAGAGAAAAGACACTGCAGTTTCACTCATGACTTCTGGTACCCAACAATGAGCTTCAGAGAGCTCATGGAAAAGAGTCTGGAGCGCACGAGCCTGGCTTGTTCCTTCTCCCTGGTTTTCAGGAGTGAACAGGCTGCTAGAAGCTCTGGAGACAGAGAAAGAATTCCCTCTTATCATTGAACCATTTGTCTAAGACGTCTAAAGTCAGCTGAAATCAGTTTCCCTGCCTTTTCATCCACATCAGCTTGGGTCATGAACAACAAACACCAATATCTTTCCCATGAGTGGTGAGCAGCAGGAGGATCAAGAGTTTAGTGCTCACTGGGTGTGCTGGTGTGCACCTGGAATCCCAACTATTCAGGATCCTTTGAGCTCAGGAGTTGGAGACCAGTCTGGGAAACATAGTAGGACCCTGCCTCAAACAACAACAAAAACCAATCCTCAAACCAAGTTTAGTGCTAGAAGCAACTGTGTGGGAGTGCATCCCAGCTCTGCCATTCCTAAGCAGTGTGACTCACAGCAAGTGACTTATTTAACCTTTCTAAGTCTCACTTGCTTTAGCTCCAAAACAAGAAATAACAACAACTCTGGTGGGTTGTTGGAGGATTTGAATCAATCGATGTCAAATACGTAAAAGTGTATTCCATAAGTGTTCATATTATATCACAGGGTAGTTCTTCAAGTTACAGAGACAATGATTATACAGTTCCCCTGTATCTTGTCTTCAAGCTGAATATGCCCAGTTCTTTGACTTCTAGCTCATTCTGTTTCTCAATACACAGCACGGAACAGAAAGCCATCTTTAGGAGAGTCATATGCCTAGAAGACATGGCCATCCCTAACCATTCTGTTCAAATCCAGGCTTTCATTAATAATGCCTAGGATCTCAGTTTTTCTGATGATCATATCCAAACTCCCAATTCAAACATAAGCTCATTTCTCCAGTATCTACTTCATTGGTATTATAGTGGATATTCTGGACCCAACATGAGATCCTCTTTATCTTAAATATTCTAATTTAGCTGGGTGTGGTGGCACATGCTTGTAATTCCAGTACTTGGGAGGCTGAGACTGGAGGATTGCAGGTCATGGCCAGGCTCAGCAACTCATAAGGCCCTCCAAAACTTAACAAAACAAAACAAAAACTAATTTGTATAGGAAAGAGGGATTGTTCTTAATAAAATTCCCCTGGAAGACCCCAAGCATTCCTCAACTACAATCTATAATATTTTAAGATATTCTGCTAGCCGGGTGTGGTGGCACATGCTTGTAATCCCAACATTCGGGAGGCTGAGACCAGAGGATCCGGGTTCGCGGCCAGTCTCAGCTACCTAGTGAGGCACTCCACAACTTAGTGAGACTCGGCTTCAAAATAAAGAATAAAAAATAGGGCTGGGGGTATAGCTCAGGTAGAATGCCCCTGAGTTCAATCCCCAGTACCACAAAAAAAAAAAAAAAAAAAAGATATTCTGCTTTACCCATGTAATATTTAACCCATGCAACTGGGTTTTAAATTTTTATTAATTTTTTTATTTACGCTTAGGACCTTACACTTACCTTTATGTGCCATAATGGATGCTCGATAAATACCTATGAGATGAATGAATCTACTATACTTTTTTTTTTTTTTTTTGCAGTACCTGGGGATTGAACTCAGGGGCAGTCTACCAAACAAACAAACAAACAAACAAAACAAGACGAGACAGCAGCATGTTAACTGGCCTGTTAAAGCAGAGATACAAGCCAGGTTCAGCTTTGCATACCTATAATCCCAGTACTTGGGAGGAGATAGGAGGATGGCACTTTTGAAGACAGCCTCAGCAATTTAGGGAGACCTTCAGCAACTTAGTAAGATCCTGTTTCAAAAATAAAAATAAAGCCGGGCGTGGTGGCGCAAGCTTGTAATCCCAGCATTCGGGAGGCTGAGACCGGAGGATCCGGGTTCGCGGCCAGCCTCAGCTACCTAGTGAGGCACTCCGCAACTTAGTGAGACTCGGTTTCAAAATAAAGAATAAAAAGTAGGGCTGGGGGTGTAGCTCGGAGGTAGAATGCCCCTGAGTTCAATCCCCAGTACCAAAAAAAAAATAAATAAATAAATAAATAAAAATAAAAATAAAAATAAAAATAAAAATAAAAAATAAGAAGGGGTAGCTCGGAGGTAGAATCCCCTGAGTTCAATCTCTCCAGTGTTATAAAAATAAATTTATTAATAAAAACAGCTGGGGGGTAACTCTGGGTTCAATCCTCAGTACCCCCCATACACATACACACACAGAGGTACAACAGCTATATCATTCTTATAAGCCAGTAGTTTTAGAAATCAGTGAAAAAAATAACAAGGTAAAACTTGGGCTGGGTGTAGTGGCATGCACTTGTAGTCCCAGTTAGTCAGGAAACTGTGGCAGGAGGATTATTTAAGCCCACGAGTTTGAGACTTATCCCCCCCAAAAATTTGGTAGCAAACTATGATTATTGGTTACTATTACAGTGCTCAGGAGCGATCTTTTTTGCATGAAACTGGCACCAAGCTCACCAGTCTGTAAGCCACTTTCCTGGTTTTTCCTTTTGGAAATTATTTAAAACTTTCCCCTTTCTCCTTGCTTCTTGTAGGGAAGAAATGCTTCCTTCCCATTTCTGATCTGAACCCTCAGCCACCAAGGGACAGCATTCTGGGCCTCTTGCCCTTCTTGGCAGCAAGCCTGTGGGGAGGACTGCTCCATGCCATTTATGTGGGGTTATGTTTGGAGTCAGTATCAGGAAGTCCACTTGCTCCAGTATCTACTTCACTGGTAGTATAGGGGATATTTTAGTCCCAATATGAGTTCTTCTTTTGCCTTCATTCTAATTTGCACAGGAAAGAGGAACTGTTCTTACTAAACTCCCCTTGAAGACTCCAGGCAGTCTTCAAAAGATAAAAAGAAGCAAAGATATTGCTTCTACTTTATTTATTTATTTTTTGCGGACTGGGGATTGAACTCAGGGGCATTCTACCTCTGAGCTATACCCCAGCCCTATTTTTTATTCCTTATTTTGAAACCGAGTCTCACTTAGTTGCGGAGTGCCTCAACAGGTAACTGAGGGTGGCCGCGAACCCGGATCCTCTGGTCTCAGCCTCTGGAATGCTGGGATTACAAGCGTGCGCCACCACGCCCGGCTTGCTTCTACTTTATTTTTTATTTTATTTTATTTTATTTTTTTTTGCGGTACTGGGGATTGAACTCAGAGGCGTTCTACCTCTGAGCTATACCCCCAGCCCTATTTTTTTATTCTTTATTTTGAAACCGAGTCTCACTAAATTGCGGAGTGCCTCACTATGTAGCTGAAGCTGGCCTCGAACCTGGATCCTCTGGTCTCAGCCTCCCAAATGCTGGGATTACAAGCGTGCGCCACCATGCCCGGCCTTGCTTCTATTTTATAATCACAGTGGGCACCATACAAATAGCCCAAGCAAGGATTCCTTTCCTAGTTGCCAAGTTGCATCAAATCAATCTCTAAAGGTTCTTTTAATCTGCCTACTTTTTTGGTGAACGTTGGCTTATTTTGTGTTCTAATTTCCCAACATATCCCTTACGTATGTTCCTCCTTCCTTGTACTCTTATTTTCCATCTTCTAGAAATGCTCCTTTACAAAAATGAGTTTAACAGAAAGCTTTTCCACTGGGTCTTCTTTTTTTTTTTTTTTTTTTTTTTTTGCGGTACTGGGGATTGAACTCAGGGGCATTCTACCTCCGAGCTATACCCCCAGCCCTATTTTTTACTTTATTTTGAAACCGGGTGTCACTAAGTTGCGGAGTACCTCACTAGGTAGCTGAGGTTGGCCGCGAACCCGGATCCTCCGGTCTCAGCCTCCCGAATGCTGGGATTACAAGCATGCGCCACCACGCCCGGCGGGTCTTCATTTGAGTCACTGTCTCTGCCACATTTTCGAGAATTTATAGGAACCTTTTAATTGATATTTTCTAGTGCTTATGCAGATTTCTCTTTATGCTTTTAAATATGGCCATTCTTGCTGGGCGTGGTGGCGCACACCTGTAATCCCAGTACTTGGGGGGCTGAGCCTGGAGGATCCAAGTTCACGGCCAGCCTCATCTACTTAGTGAGGCTCTCCGGAACTTAGTGAGACCCTGTTTCAAAATAAAAGAATTAAAAAATAGGACTGGGGGTTTGGCTCGGAGGAAAAATGCCCCTGGGTTCAATCCCCAGTACTGCAAAAAAGAAAAAGAAAAAAAACATATGGCCATTCTTTTTTATTTATATTTTCATTTTTTGGTACTGGGGATTGAACCCGTTGGGGTTCTACTTCTGAGCTACACCCCTAGCTCTATTTTAAAACTGGGTCTCACTAAGTTACAGAGGGCCTCAATAACTCGTGGAGGCTGGTTGTGGACCTGTGATCCTCTTGTCTCAGCCTCCTAAGTACTGGGATTATAAGTGTGGGCCACCACGGTCAGCTCCTTTTTAAAATAACGTGTCGTAGGACACATAATATGTCTTTGGACAGTGCTGCACTGGGTCATCAGCACTATTTCCAAATTCCTTTCCAACGTTTTCTTGTGTGATTCATAAGACTCTCTTGTGCTTCTTTTGTTTTCCAGTCTGCTGGATTCTAAAATAAATCTTCAATTCCTGGCTTTCATTTTTCTCCCTTCCATGTTCAGTTTTAGCAGCTCCACTGGAGAAATCAGCTGGTCTCTGATCAGCTCACTTTAGTAATGGGAATAGATGCCATCCATTGCTAAAAGCCCATTATTTCTACTCCCACTACTCAAAGTTAGCTAAGGAAACTAATACTCCAAGGATGCACCCTAGAGAAATGTGTTCTAGGAGAAAAATATAAGAATATTCACAGCTGTACTGCTCCTAATAGCAAAAATCTAGAAATAACCCAAATGTCTGTCAGTAGTATTTAGTAGTGGAAAAGGTAAAAAAAAAAAATTATGGTACACTCATATAATGAAGTACTATATGAACCACAATTACCTAAAGGAATATGAGCAAAACGTAGAAATAATGTCAAGTAAAGGTAAGAAAAGAAAGGAAGAAAAGGAAAAAGGAGGGAGGCATATATTGTATGATCTATATATGGAACAAAAAAGGCAAAATGAAACAATACATTGTTTAAAGAAAGATATAGAAATACTAAAGAAAAAGCCGAGCGTGGTGGCACACGTTTGTAAACCCAGTACTTGGGAGGCTAAGACAGGAGGATCACAGATTCGTGGCCAACCTTACTACTTAGTGAGGCCCTTTGAAACGTAGTGAGACCCTGTTTCAAAATATAGAATAAAAAAATAGGGTTGGGGGTGTAGCTCAGAGGTAAGATGCCTCTGGGTTCAATCCCCAGTTCTGCAAAAAAAAAAAAAAAAAAAAAAAAAAAAAAAAAAAAAAAAAAAAAAAAAAAAAAAAAAAAAAAAAAAAAAAAAAAAAAAAAAAAAAAAAAGGAATAGTAAAGAAAACCAAAGGAATGCCAACACAAGAAATTCTTATATTTGAATAGCATTATCTCATATGTTCCATAAATTGACAATTTTGGAGACTACAGAAATTATACTTTTGAAGACTGCCTATCAAGCCTTGTTCAGCTTCTCCCTGCTACAGACTGCAGATGTGCTGTCTTCTTCCAATGAATTACAAATAGACCCAAGAAAAAAACCACTAAACTCCTGGCAAATGGCCATTCTAGGTTGTAGAGTTAATTAAAGTAGAGGTTTGCACATTCCCATTGCAGGGAATTAATTATTCTGGTTTTTTTTTTTTTTTGCGGTACTGGGGATTGAACTTCGGGGCGTTCTACCTCCGAGCTATACCCCCAGCCCTATTTTTTATTCTTTATTTTGAAACCGAGTCTCACTAAGTTGCGGAGGACCTAAGTAGCTGAGGCTGGCTGCAAACCCAGATCCTCCGGTCTCAGCCTCCCGAATGCTGGGATTACAAGCGTGCGCCACCACGCCCGGCTATTTATTCTGGTTTTTAAAGTCCTCCAACTCCAGCTAGGCTGGAGAAAATTGAAGATTTTGTGGCCAACAACATGGCATTTAATCAAGTATTGCAGGTGCAAAATGACAGAAATTTAAAGGCAAGACAAAAGCCTGCTATGATGTTACTCCCTGAATTATTTGAGTGACTGGAGGAAAATGGCAACAGTAGAAACAGAAAGGCATGGGACATCTGTAAAAAATCTTTGTGCTGCTGAGGACCCAGCCCTGGTCCTCTCACATACTAGGCAAGTGCTCTACCAGTGCGCAACATCCTCACATCTGTAACAAATGTTAAAGATGAATTCCACTGTCTGTCTGCTATGTATGCTTACAATAAATATTAGCTTTGCCTATAAAGTGGTCAAAGTAGATGTAAAATTTGATGATGTTCATTTAAAAAAAAAAAAAGGCTCATGCACTTTGACTCAAAAATTTCATTGTAGGCAACTACGCTTAGAAATAATGTGAGCAAGCCGGGCGTGGTGGCGCACGCTTGTAATCCCAGCATTCGGGAGGCTGAGACCGGAGGATCCGGGTTCGCGGCCAGCCTCAGCTACCTAGTGAGGCACTCCGCAACTTAGTGAGACTCGGTTTCAAAATAAAGAATAAAAAATGGGGCTGGGGGTATAGCTCGGAGGTAGAATGCCCCTGAATTCAATCCCCAGTACCGCCAAAAAAAAAAAAAAAAAAAAAAAAAAAAAAAA
>PVLC010007436.1:0-63407 GCA_004027655.1 Graphiurus murinus | reverse complement strand
GCACGCTTGTAATCCCAGCATTCGGGAGGCTGAGACCGGAGGATCCGGGTTCGCGGCCAGCCTCAGCTACCTAGTGAGGCACTCCGCAACTTAGTGAGACTCGGTTTCAAAATAAAGAATAAAAAATGGGGCTGGGGGTATAGCTCGGAGGTAGACTGCCCCTGAGTTCAATCCCCAGTACCGCCAAAAAAAAAAAAAAAAAACCAAAAGAGAACATTAAAATAAAAAAGGGCTGGAGGTGTCACTCAGAGGAAGAGCACCCCTGGGTTTAATCCCCTGTACCACATAATAATAATAATAATAATAATAATAATAATAATAATAATAATATTGTGTTTACTGTAGATAATATTGAAAATACTAAAACCTTACTAAACACAGTCACTTGGTGTATTTCCTTATAGTCTTCTTTAAAGTTCTCTCTTTGTCTTCCTCCCTCCCTCCCTACACACACACACACACACACACACACACACACACACACACACACACACACACTCATTCATACTATGAGTAGTTAAGAGGAAGTCCGAGCCTAACCCAGCCACAGGAAGTGGACTAGTCTGATGATGTAATGGTTGGATTCCAGAACTGATGGATGTATGTTCCTTAGTAGATGGGTGAGTGTGTGATAGCATCAGTGAGCTGAGTCAGGAAGAAATTGGGTTGCCTTGATCTTGCTCTCTTCTATCAGTCCCATTATCTCCCTTCTCTCCTTCCTATAGGGCTCTCAGACAACTGGGAGGTATCCTTTATTCAGGCTCTGTGACCATTAGGTAATGAGACTAGGACTTGGGGAGAAGCCCTTGAGGTTTCTTCTTACCTTTACCCACTTGAGCTAATTCTGAGCTAATAAATAAGCAGTGCTTTGAGTTTGTATCCCTGTCACCACCTTTGTGCATAGAATTGTCTTGGAAAACTCGCAGGATACATGTGATTAACCCAAAGCAGGCCTTGAGCCATTCTAGGTCCCATGCAAAATGCCATCATCCACTGATACATCACTCTGATTCTTATCTGTGGTAGGCTTGATGAAGGGTGACCATCTGGCTTCCATAGAAACCTCCCAACCCTGAGATTCAGTAGGCCAACTGGAAGCAGATTGGACTTTCTATGGGTTTTTATAGATGTTGTGTTGAAATATACAGTAAATTATAGTGTTTGCTGCCCTGGGTTGTATGAGCACTGATGCTACATAATAATAATGGACAGTCCTTTGGGTTGCTTATGCTCAGTAGGAACTCTGTAAAGGGAGTGACTCCAGGCATAATAACTGGATGCTAAAGATGCCTGCATTGTAACTGGTGACACTGAGATGGAGAAGCACCTGCCCTTGACACTGTGAGTGAGTGAAGAAAAGGCTGCAGAAGCCAGATGGCAGCACTCGAACCCTGCTCCTCCACGGAGGAGACATGTTTTTACTTTTTTCATTTCTAAAGTGGGGGAATAATGAGAAAGCCTGCAGTTTAGGGTTATGAGTCTTTAATAGTTAATATGCATAAAGTATGCAGACCATAGAAAGAACTCCATGCATTTTAACTGTTATTACAGCCACGTGGCATTAAAAAAGTTTTTTCTCCTTCCTTATGAACTTCAGCGATGTTTGATGTTGCACCCGAGGCACCAGCTGGCAGGAGTCAGAGTGGAGATCCCAGCTCTTACCTCTAGGCTCCTCTCCTCACCTTCCTTATGCTGTTCCATTACTTGCTTGGCACAGACTCAGTTACTAAGAAATCAGACAAATGCATTTGGAAATCCTATTAGTGACCTGCTTGAGTCCACAGGCAGTGGTTACGTGCCCCAAACAAAAGTGCAGGATTGTTCTGCAAAAGAAGTTGGTTGACTGCCTGAGGTCAGTGACAACCTGTTCAGGCACGATGAAGATTTGTTTACCCTGGAGAGGGGCTATGTCCGTTAAGAATCTTGTGTTTGAAAAACAACCGATCACTCCTGCTTTATTTACTTGTAACAAACAGGTATGCCCTGAAACAATGAAGGAGGCAAAGTCACAGAAGTGAGCATAGGTTAGTTCAAGGAACGATGAGAGGTCAAGAGAACCAAGTCTTGTTTCCAGCCATCTGAGAAAGACGTCTCCATAAGTGAGTGTTTGTGTGTGTCTGGGAGTGTCTGCAAGTGTATCTGAGTGTGCCTGTGTGTATGTGAGCGTGTATATGTGTGTGCACTGAAAATTTCAGAAAAGAAATGCACTAAGCTGTTATCCAGGCTCACTTCTGAAAAATGGAACATGTGATGGATGACAGGGGACCATAAACTATGCTAAGTGAGAGTTAACAAAAGACCCCAGAATTTGCAGGTAAACAAAAGCTGAAAGAAGTTGTTGCCAGCGGACCTCCCAATGAGAAATGCTAGAAGTGCCTTATCCCGAAGAGAAATGATATAGGATGACAATTCAGATCTCTGGGTACAAACAACACCAGAAATGCTGAATAAAAGAGTAAGTATAAAAGATGGGACACACACACACACACACACAAACACACACACACACAAACACACACACACACATGTACTTTTTTCTTTCTCTTAATTTCATTAGAAGATATAGGATTATCCAAAAATTATAACACTGGGGTGAGGGGTATAGTTCAGTGTCACAGCATGTGCTTAGCATGCATGAGGCTTTGGGTTCAATCTTCAGCACCTAAATAAATAGATAATGAGGTTGGAGATGTAGCTCAGAGGCAGCATGCTCGCCTAGCATAAGCGAAGCTCTAGATTTGATCCCTAACACTATACATACATACGCACACACACAAATATTTATTTATTTATAACCACAGTGGAAAGTTTAACACATGTAGATATAATGTTATTTATGATAAGACTAGCACAAAGGATGATGGGGGCATATGGAATCAAGCTGTTATAAATTTCCTATATTTTACATGAAGTGGTAAATTATTAATTCAGAGCAGATTATGATAAATTAAGAATCATATGAGCCGGGCGTGGTGGCACACGCTTGTAATCCCAGCATTTGGGAGGCTGAGACTGGAGGATCTGGGTTCACCGCCAGTCTCAGTTACCTAGTGAGGCACTCCACAACTTAGTGAGACCCGGTTTCAAAATAAAGAATAAAAAATAGGGCTGGGGGTATAGCTCGAAGGTAGAACTCCCCTGAGTTCAATCCCCAGTACCACCAAAAAAAAAAAAAAAAAAAAAAAAAAAAAAAAAAAAAAACCAAAAAAAAAAAAAAAAAAAAAAAAAAAAAAAAAAAAAAAAAAAAAAAAAAAAAAAAAAAAAAAAAAAAAAAAAGAATCATATGATAATTCCTAGAGAAACATTTAGGGAAGTAGACTACCAAGCCAGCAGAGGAATTAAAACTGAATCCTAAAAAGTATTCACTAACTCAAAGGCAGGAAAGGAGAAAAATAGGAGCAAAAATACATTAGACAACAACAACAACAAAAAAATTGTAGCTATTTTGAATCTATTTCAATAATTATATTGTATATAATTGGACTAAACACTTCCATTAAAGGTAGATGTGAACAAAATGTATTTAAAAATAAGATATAAGCCTAGTGTGGTGGCGCATGCTTGTAATCCCAGCATTCGGAAGGCTGAGACCAGAGGATCCGGGTTCGCGGCCAGCCTCAGCTACCTAGTGAGGCACTCCGCAACTTAGTGAGACCCAGTTTCAAAATAAAGAATAAAATATAGGGCTGAGGGTGTAGCTCGGAGGTAGAATGCCCCTGAGTTCAATCCCCAGTACCGCAAAAAAAATAAATAAATAAAAAATAAAAATAAGATATAGCCGAGATGTGGTGGCACGTGCCTGTAATCCCAGTACTTGGGAGGCTGAGATAGGAGGATCACAGGTTCAAGGACAGCCTCAGCAAGCAGTGAGATTCTCTTCAACCTAGTGAGACCCTGTTTCCAAATAAGAAACAAAATCGGGATGGGGGATATAGTTCAAAGTTAGAATACCTCTGGGTTCAATCCCCAG
Source organism: Graphiurus murinus (assembly GCA_004027655.1). NCBI lineage: Eukaryota > Metazoa > Chordata > Mammalia > Rodentia > Gliridae > Graphiurus > Graphiurus murinus. Next base: position 59,437 of record PVLC010007436.1, on the reverse strand, counting down.
TGCCACACACAAAAAATAAGATATAACTTATCCTTCTACAAAAAATATATTATAGCTATAAAGACAAAAGAATGAAAACAGTTACATCATGCAAATATTAAGCATAAGAAAGAAGCCCAGCACAGTGGCACACACCTGTAATCCCAGTACTTGGGCGACTGAGACAGGAGAATTGCAGGTTGGAAGACAGCCTCAGCGATGTAATGAAAATCTCAGCAACCTAATGAGACCCTGTTTCAAAAATAAAACAAAAAGAGCTGGAGTAGAATGCCCCTGGGTTCAATACCTGGTATATCTCACACACACACATACACACACACACACACACACACACACACACACAGCATAAGAAAGATGGCATGACTACTATGTTAATATCAGACAAAACAGACTTGATGTGTACTACTAGAGATAAGGAAGTGGCAAAGAGAGACATTTCATAATGATAAAAGTGCTAATATGTTTGAAAGACATAAAGTTATGAATATGTGTGTGCTTAATAACAAAGCTTCACAATGCAGGAGGCAACAAATGGCACCACATCATGTCTGAGAGCAGTTCATCCCAGGAATGTACAGCTGCTTTAACATTTGAAAATAAATCATTGTAATCCACTATATTAACAATGGATTATATGGAGAAAAGCCACAGGACAATCTCAATGTATTCACCATAAAAAGCCTCTGAAAAACCAGCAATTAATTGTGATTAAAAATTCTCAAAGAAGTAGTAATCAGAGGGAAATTTCTCAATCTCATAAAAGTATCTTTGGGAAACTCAGAGCTAACAGGACAGGCCCAGGTGAAACAAGAACTCTTCCTTCCCCTAATATGGGGAGGAGACAAGAATACCTGCTCTCACCACTTCTTTCTATTCAAAATTGTGTTGGGAATCCTAGCCATTATAGTGAGAAGAGGGGAAAAAAAGAATAAAAGTTGAGACAGAAAAGGAATCAGCTCCATTTACAGATGACATGGCTGTACTTCTATACAGAAATAGATTATTTTTATTAGTTATATGTAGTAAATAACCATTAACTATGCATAGATCCCCAAATTTATTGGCTTATTGCCCCCTTTTCAGAAAAAAATACCATCTCCTCCTGAGTGTCTTCACCACCTCTTTATTTTTATTACATGCCCCCTACTCCAGTGCACCTCAGGCTACTACTGCCCTCGTGGATAGTTCTAGGATCTACTCCAGGGGCAGTATCCCCAACTTTGGGAATCTATGGTCTATAAAGCTAAAAAAAAATGAAATGTCTAAGAGCTTTACAATCTAAAGTGCTGTATTGTTGAAAGAAATTAAAGATAACTTAAGTAAAGAAATTAAAGATGACCTTAAAGAATTATAATGTATTCATGAATTGAAAGACTTAATAGTGGTAAGATAACAGGTCTCTCCAAATAGATCCATATATTCAGTGCAATCCCAGGCAAAATCTCAGCAGAAATAGAAACATGATCCTAGAATTTATATGGAAATGGACAGAACCTAAAATAATCAAAAGAATCTTGAAAAAGAACAAACTCAAAATACTTACCCGATCTTAAGTCTTACTGATAAACTATCATAATCAAGACTGTCTAGAACTGGTATAAGGACTCTTTGTTTTTATTTTTTATCTTTTCAGAGAACCAATCTTACCACTCCCTTACTAATAAGTCACGGGCCTTTTAAAGGCCCTTCACGGAGTCAACCTCATCCTAATGTTATCTGTGCATTTGTACTATCTCTTTACTAGACTGTGAGCTTCTTCTTGCATCCTGGTCCTTAGTGTTATCTAAGTCTTAATGTCAGCACCTTGCCACATCCATCCTTTGTTTCAAATTATATCCCACAAAATGATGACCGTTATCCATCGTACACAACCACAACCTCAATCCACAGGGACGCTGATGAAACACACAAACCACAAAGCTTCCTTCTCCCAAATAACCTACCCAAGACGGAGGGCTGGCTGGCTTTTGGCGATACCCATTTTGGGGAGGACTCAGGATGGGGGGCCACGTGTTGCACTGGGCGAGTCTGTTTGGCTGCCAGTTTCATCAGACTCACTTGCCTCTTGTGAAATATTTCCTGCACATCGCCCAGCTTCTGCAGGACTTTCTGGGCTTTGACCTGTGGGACAAAAGCGAATGGTGAGGAACAGGTCTCTGTACTGAGCCTGCAGACATGAAGAACTCCTTCCCTCCCGCCCCTCCCTCCCTCAGGCAACCCCCCTCTGGGCATCCTTCTACAGGCCAGGGCAGGTCTTACTGAGCTCCAGAACTGTGCTTCTAAGAGTCTGCATCTCCCACCTGAGACCTCTGAGACCTTTAGGGGCATGACCTGCATGACCGTGTTCTCTTCACTACTGTGCCTCCAATGCGGGAACACTGCCTGGCACAGGATTGCGCTTGGTAAACACGTACTGATGGATACACGTCCACTAACCACTAAGCCATGTCTGTTCATGGCAGGAAAGGATGCCACAGGCCACAGATGAAGGGCATCAGGCCAGTGCACAAAAGGGGAAGATTTCAAAATCAGAAAGTATCCAGAACCAAGGCCCTGATTGGGGGAAAAAGAGTTTAACTGTTCTTAGGGGAAAGAGTGGCTAAATTCTGAGGCAGGATCAAGGGAACCAGGAAACACCTGCAATAAAAAGGATACTCATTTAAATGCTATCTCAGTGGGGGAGCATTTGCCTGGCATTCATGAGGCCCCCATCCCCAGCAACACACACACACACACACAAACACACACACACACACACACACACACACACACACACTCATGCACATGTACACACATAAATAAACGTTATTCTGCATGACCCTTTTTCTGTATATAAGTAGGAAAGTAATGAACAATAAACAGAAGAAATACCAGGGGCCAGAAGGAGCTCACAGATGTTCCCTTAACTCATCACAAGCTCTATGACAAAGGCTAAGGAAAACAAAGAACAAAGACCTGGAAGTTATATACCAAGGTCTGCATTCATTCAGCTGAATTCCCCCTGCCCACCACTTCCAGCAGGATATCCTCTAGTTCTGGTGTGGTCAGGGAAGTGCAGAGCCTTTTCTTTTTCATACTAACTCTGGCCTCCATCTCCTAGATGATTTGAGACACCAAAGGAGGGAGTCAGAATTAGATAAGCTGAACTATCACAAGTCACAGTGCTCTGAGGATGACTAATTACAAAAGTGCAGGCTCAGCACACACCCTGGGAACCCAATGCAATTTGCAACTGAAAAAATAAATTCTCTTTTCTTAAACCAGGCCATCTTCTGAGGGAGACAGCAAATTACCCTGATGTAGGGCTTAGAAAAACTGGGTTCCCACTGCCCAGAAGTGTCAGCTGCACAACTGTTCCCTGCAGCAAAAGGCCGCATCAATGCTGAGCTCCAGACCAAGGTCTGGGGCTGGTCTCACTCTTCAGAGTGTCTCAGAGTTCAGACCTGCACTGTCTAAGACAGTAGTCACTAGCCATACATGGCTGTTGAACAACTGAGATGAAGCCAGTCTGAACTGAGATGTACTATAAGTATAAAATACATGCTGGACTCGTGTGTGTGTGTGTGTGTGTGTGTGTGTGTGTGTGTGTGATTGAACCCAGGAGTGCTCTATCTCTGAGATATACTTTCAGCCCCATTTTTAAATTTTGAAACAGGGTCTCACTAGGTTGCTGAAGGTCCTGCTAAGGCTGACTTCAAACCTATAATACTCCTGTCTCAGCCTCCCATGTACTGGGATTACAGGTGTGCTTCACCATGCCCAGCTCACACTGGACTTTGAAACTCAGTATGAAAATGGGATGTAGGGCTGGGGTGTGCTCAGTGGCAGGGTGCTTGCCTCACATGTCCAATGTCCAATCACCAACACCACAGGGGGGAAAAGTAAAACACTTCATTAATAATTTTTAATATTAATAGTATATTGAAATAATATTTTGGACATAAATAAAACACAATTCAAAAATGATTTCACCTGTCTCTTTTTACTTTTAAAAATGTGTTTATTAGAGTCAAGTGAGGTGGTGCAGGCCTGTAATTCCTGTATTTGGGAGGCTGACAGGAGGATTTCAGGTTCAAAGGCAGCCTCAACAACTTAGCAAAACCCTACCTCAAAATAAAAAAAATAAAATAAAATAGGGCTGGGGGTCTAGCTCAGAGGTAGAATGCCCTTGGGTTCAATCCCCAGTACTGAAAAAAAAATGTAGATATTAGAAAATCTAAAATTACATTTGTAACTTACATTATATTGAATAGCACCGCTATAGACCAAGGGACAGCACACTTTTTGTGTAAAGAACTGAAGAGTAAACATTTTAGGTTTTGTAGACCATGGTGTCTCTGTGGCAACTGTTCAACTCTGCTATTATAGCATAAAAACAGCCACAGATAAATACATAAGTGATGAGTTTGATTGTGTTCCAATAAAACTTTATTCATAGAAACAGGTGGCAAGTGGCTTTGGCCACCAAGGCTGTAGTTTGCTAATCCCTAGTCTAGAAGCTTGGGATCAGTGTTTAAAGGATCTTTTTAGAGAATATTCCTTCTGGTCTGAAAAATCAGTTGTAGGATGGTCTAGAGGCTCTAATGACACAGCTATGGATCCAAGTCTCCAAAGAAACCAAATTCCCCATGTCAGTGTGAGGTCAATGTCAGTTTTTACTCCTAGGGGGATGACAGTAAGACTCAGCGACCGGCAACTTCTACCTTGCCCCTGTGGCCCAATGATGATCTTGAGGAAACTGAGACATGGCTGTTAACTGCTACATAAAGATCAATAAATCAGATGGACTAAATGACTGCCAAACTGGTGATGGACAGTCTGAGGTTGACTCTACAAGCTGGAACTCAGTGACTTAGCACCTGGATTGGATGGGGCATGGGTCACCTGTGCCCTCTTGCATTTCTTCTTTATCACCCCAGCGAGGAGCTAGGGATATAGTTGAGAGATAGAGTGCTTGCCTAGGTGCACGAGGCCCTGAGTTCCATCCCCAGCACCACTGGGAAAAAAGGATCCTTTAAAAATATGTCATTATCAGCCGAGCGTGGTGATGCACACTTGTAATCCAAGTACTTGGGAAGCTGAGACTGGAGGATCTGGGTTCGCAGGCAGCCTCAGCTACTTAGTGAGGCTCTCTGCAACTTGGTGAGACCCTGTTTCAAAATAAAGAATAAAATAGTACTGAAAGTGTAGCTCGGAGGTAGAATGCCCCTGAGTTCAATCCCTAGTACCGCAAAAAAACAAACAAACAATAAAAAAAAATCCTCATTATCAAGACCCCTGCATGAGCCCTAAAAATGGAAAAAGTCAGAAGAGAATTTCCGTTCCTAAACTTAGGTAAGGGGAAGTCCACACAACTGCATTTCTCCCTTTTCTCTTTTTGCATTTTACATGCAAATCCATTTTTATTCCACAATTGAAATTATCTTTCTAAACGGTGCATCTGAACATGTAACTTCCCTGTTTAAAAGCCCTTTAGGGGCTTCCTTCTGTTTCAGGAGAAAGTCCTGACTCCTTGACCTGGAGCAGTAGGTTCATCCTGACTTGACCCTGATCTCCCTCAGTCTCACCTGCAGCCGTACTCCTCCTCCCCCACACATCCCCATGTTCTCCAGCTGGGGAAGTTCCCCAAGTGCTCTTCTGTCTCCAGCTTTTGTACCTTCTGTCCCTTCTGCTGAGGTTTCTGCCTCCACTTTGTTTTCCTGATAAACTCCTTTGTTTTCCTGATAAACTCTTCAGGACTTAATTCAAGCATCTTGTCTGTTAGGGTCTGGGTCTGGAATGTCCCCTCACAGGATCACGTGTTGAAGTCATGGCCCCAATGCAGGAAGGGTCAGAGGTGGGGCATGGCCAGAGGAGGTGGGTCACTGGGAACTATATATGTCCTCCTCTCATTTTCTCTGCTTCTGGCCACCATGAAGTGAGAGCAGCATCCTTGTGCCATGTCTGGCCACCGTATTTTCTGCCTTGGAGTCAGTCAACTGTGGACTGAACCTCCCAAACTGTGAAACCGAATAAATCTTTCCTTCTCTAAGTTGTTCATGTCAGGTATTTTGGTCATAGCAATGAGAAAAGCTGACTCAAATATTCTCTGTGTAATACGCTGGCCTCTCCAAGCCAAGGTGAACATCGCCCCACTGTTCCCTCCAGTCTCTAAGCTTTTTGATTGAGGAGCATTGACTGCAAAGATATTTGTTTTCCACCAGACTTCCAGCACCTTCATCACAAGGACCTCAAATGTCATTATTGTCTCCCCAGAGTAGAGCACAGTGGACTTGGCATAAGCTGGGCACCCAGTGAATACTTGAAGGATCGAATTTTGCTCTTTGCTACTGAGGACGAGGTGGTGAAAGCGAATAAGGGAGCAAAATCCAAATGGCATCACTAGCAGGGAGCACATCAGCACTTAAGAGGAAGCATTGTCAAAGCCCCAGACAGTGACAGGGTGGCAACTATAAGAACAACAGCTTAATATCTGGTGGGATTTGTAGTCACTGTGTCTTCAATGTAACAGATTCAAACTTTAAACATAGAGTGTCAGTTTTTAAAAAATAAATTTTATTATTCACTTGTTTTGTTTTTGAGATGGGGTTTCTCTATGTTGCTCAGAATGGCTTCAAACTCCTAGGCTCAAGTGATCCTTCTGCCTCAGTCTCAGTAGCTAGGACTAGAGGTGGATGCACCTCTATACCCAGTTACACTTTATTTATTTATTTATTTTTAGAGGAGATCTATGGCAAAATTGCAAAGCAGTACAGAGAACTCCTATAGGCCCCACATCAGTTGTCCCTATTAGTAACATCTTACATTAGTATGGCACATCTGTTGCAATTAATGAACCAATATTGATACATCATTATCATCATCATCATTATTATTATTTAAAGCTAATGATTTATTTTTATTTCTTTAGCTTTTAACCTAATGTACCTTTCTCCCTAAGATAAAACATTATATTTATTTGTCATGTCTTCTTAGGTTCCTATTGGCTGTGAAAATTTCTCAGCTTTCCCTTGTTTTTGGTGACCTTGGCTGTTTTTAGGAGTATTGGTCAGGTATTTTGTAGAATGTGCTTCGATTGGAACTTACTGCTTTCTGATGATCCACCTGGAGTTCCAGATTTGAAGGAGAAAAACCACAGAGGTGAATTGCCATTTTCATCACATCATACCTAATATGCATACCATCTATATGTCTTATCATGTTGACGTTGACTTTGATCACCTGGGTGAGATGGTATGTGGTATGGGAACTTTTGCCTTACCTAACTCTAGTAGAGTGGTTCTTTCCTCCTCTCTATATCTTTGGAAATTAGATCCTATGTGCAGCCCTCACTTCCGGAGTGGGGGACTTATGTTTCTTCCTTGTCTCAGTTAGCTTTTCATCACTGTGACAAAATACTTGAGAAAAATCAACTTAGGGGGAAGTTTATTTTGGGGTTGCAGTTTCAGAGGTTTCAGTCCAGAGCTGCTTGGCCACATTGCTGTGGGATTATGGTGAGGCAGAACATACTGCAGGAAAGGACATGACAGAGCAGAGCTGCTCCTCCCGGGTGGCCCGGAAGCTTGAGGGGGAGGGGCAGGAGACAAGCTCTATCCTTCCAGGCCACACCCCCAGTGACTAACTTCCTCCAATCAGCCCCTCCCACAGTTTCTACCACCTCCCAAAAGTCCATTCAATTGTGAACCCATCTATGGGCTCATAATTACAATCTGTTGATGAAATTAAGAGCCCTCATGATCTAATTACTCCTCTAAAGCCTCTCCTCTGCACACTGCTGCATTGGAAGCCAAGCCTTCAGCACATGAGCCTTTTAGGATAGTTCAGATCTAGATCATAACACTCTTGAGGGTAATGTACACAAGTAATCTAGACTTCTTCTGCATGGGAATTAGTTTTCTCTCTCCAGTTTATTCCAATATGTTTTTATATCAGCGTGGATTCGTGCATATCTATTTTACATTTTGGATTGCAATCTTACATTACTTTGTTAATTTAGTTGCTCAAAATTTTCTAGCATTGGCCACTGAGAACTCTTTCAATTGGTTCCCATGCCCCATCATTGTGTTGTGTTGTAGCACTCCTTAATTTTGAGCACTACAAGTTGCTCCAGGATCACCTTATATGTTTCCCATCCCAGTCCTAGAAGCAGCCATTTGTCCAAGGAACCTTGTTCTGTTTTGTATTTCTTCCTGGAGAATGGTATTAGAAAGCAAGACCTTAGCTAAGTTTGGTGGCATATACCTGTAATCCTAGCTACTCTGGAGGCTAAGACAGGAGGAGTGCAAGTTTGAAGCTAACTTGGGCAATTTAGGAGACCAGGTCTTAAAACAAAATTAAAAGAAGGGCTGTGTGGTAGTTCAATGGTAGAATGCTTGCCTACAATGTGTGAGGCCCTGGGTTCAATCCCCAGTAACACACACACACACAGAAAAAAGAAAAAAAAGTTTTGATGCTAGGTGTATCCATTAATACTGTGACCTATTTACCTTTGCAAGCGCCCCACCTCTTAAAAGTATTACAATGGCAATTATATTTCACCATGAATTTTGGAGGGGACATCAAACCATAGCAATGGGCTTTGGGAATATTTTGGTCCATTTTAGAGGATTATGATCAGCATTTCTCTTTCAGCCCTTCCATTCACCCATATGTCTGCCTGGTTTTCAGAGATAGTTTATTAAGTTGTATTCATTTTCTGGCAGGTGGTGTGTATGTGGGGGGGGGGGGGGCTGCTGAAGGTGATCAGAACTGCCACTGTAGCCATAATCCTCCGGGCCAACTCAACTTGTTCTTCAGCTACTGGAGGTGGAGCTAGGTTGAGACTGTTAAGCCTTAGGAATTTGACCTGGGGCTACTGATATTGTATCAGCAATGTAGCATGTGCACCAGACGGGCCTTCTTTTTGTCCCCTGTGCAGAATAAAAAGTGTCTTGTGCTGGGGCAAGGTCCTAACCACCTCCAACCCCAAGGTCATATGTTAGGACTGAAACTCAGTGGGAGGGGTTAGGGAAAGAACATCACCAAGGTGAAGTTCCACACCAACTGCCCCCATCACCCTCTACCCATGCTGCCACCCACTGTTCAACCAGCATGGATTCAAAAGGCACAGGCTAGACACAGGGATGCTGAGGTAGACAAGGCAAATGCCCTTAAAGAGTACCCATTGTAACAAGCAAGACAGGCATTAAAAATAAACAGCTAGAATACAGTATAATTTACATCATATTAGAGCACATGTTCTCAGCTTAGGTCCATGAAACTTTAGGGTATTTCTTAAAATTAGTTATAAAAGTTATATGTGCTTTTTTGGTTCTGTTCTTGTGTCAAGTGCCCTCCAGCCTTGTTCCTTTTGTCTGGAAAAGCTCCCCATCTTCTCTACTCATTCTCCACCCTTGGCTCAAGTGACTGTCCCCAAAAGCCTTCTCTAATCCCTGTCCAAGTCAAGTTCTTTTGTCACAAGCCCAATAGGGACCCTGAATCCCCCCTTTTAGTTTGTAGCACATTTTTGTGTGATTATTTTATTAATGTTCCACTGAATCTGTAAGCTCCATGAGGGGCAGAAGCATGCCCATTTCTGCTCATCACTGTGTCTTTAGCACTTAGAATAGTACATGATATTGCAGAGATGCTTATAAGTATTTAAAGAGAAATGAGTGACTACCAATGGTATTTGAGTAAGATCCTGAAGGTCAGTTTGCCAAGACATTTAGGCCAGGAGCTGAGAAGCCACCTGAGGGCTCAAGAACTGGTTAGTCTGCTCAGTATATCCTGCAGGGACTTTTTTTTAGACAAAAGACAAGTTCTCCTCCTCCTCCCTCCTCCCTTTCCCAACCACAGGACCAAAATAATGCAGAAACATTACCTTTATGTCATCGGTGAGTATCAAATCAAACTGGTTGTAAAACTCCTTGGGGCTGAGCAACTGGTACTCCTTGGCAGTGCTCAGGAATGTCTCAATGTCATTCAAGGCAACATCTACCCCCTCTCGAGACTGGCACTTGTCTACTGCTTGGGAAGCCAAGAGGTAGATTCCTGCTTCACACCATTGACTGACCTTTCGAAAAGAAACACAATGCCCCATGCAGTTAACCTGACCACAGCTCAGAGCCACCACCACCCTCAGGAGGTCTGAGCTTCCGAGCATTCTGAGACAAGGGGAAACATTCATGGGACAGCATAGAGTTCAGGGATCCAACCACTGTAAATGAAACTATGGGATGGATAATCCCAAACTAATTCTACACATGTCCACTTCTCAGGGAAGTCAATCAGTAAAATGAATCATATAAACATTTCTCTCTCTCTCTTTTTCTTTTAGGTACTGGGGATTGAACTCAGGGGCATTATACCCCCAGCCCTATTTTTTATTCTCACTAAGTTGCAGAGGGCCTCACTAGGTAGCTGAGGCTGGCCTCGAACCCGGATCCTCCGGTTTCAGCCTCCCAAATGTTGGGATTACAAGCGTGCACCACCACGCCCAGCCATTTTTCTCTTTTCTACTGACAACAATCTCTAGAAAGAGAAAGTCAAATATCTCTAAGGCTGGTAGAACAGAGAGAAATGTCATCAATGGCTTTTTAGGCTTCTGCTTGTCACTTATCTTGCACCCAGATTGCTTACAAGAACAACTTGGATGATTTAGGGGATTGGTGAGACCTGGCCCCTACATGGCTTCCTGGGGAGGAAATGTCCCTTTAACAAAAACAGTGTTTTCCTCTTTGGATCCCCAGGTGATCCACATTTGCATTTATTGGCATTTGTCTTCCCTACAGAAGCATTCATGAATGCAAAGCTTTGTAACTCAAAACAATAATACTCAAATTTTCTGGACACTAGCATGAAATCAGATAAGTGATGGATTGTAACAACTCAATTTTTTTCCAGGGGACTGAACACAGGGGCACTCTACCATTGAGCAACATCTCCAGCCATTTTTTATTTGAGACAGGTTTTCACTAAATTGCCCAGGCTGGCCCCAAATGTATGATCCTCCTGCCTCAGCCTCCAGAGTAGCTGAGATTATAGGTGTGTGCCACCACAACTGACTGACAATTCAATGTTTTAAAGACTTGTTTGTTCTTTTGAACTCCACTGAGATACATGAACAGAAAGACAGGGACCCCTGAATATTTATGTAAAAAGAAACTTCCAGTGCAAGTACATCTGCATTTATATTTATCATGTGACATGAAGAGCAATGTAAAACAACTACATCAAGAAAAATGATCAAAAAGGAACACTCCAAAGTGATTATTTCTAAGTGGGAAAATTACAGGCAACTTACTTATCTTTTTCCCCCTAAATTATCTACAGTGAATTTATGCTACATTTATTTATTTATTTATACTTTTTGTGGTACTGGGGATTGAGCCTAAGGGCATTCTACTTCCGAGCTACACCCATATCCCTTTTTATTTTTTGTTTTGAAACAGGGTCTGGCTAAGTTGCTCAGAGTCTTGCTACATTGCTGAGGCTGTCCTGGAACCTTCAATCCTCCTGCCTCAGCCTCCCAAGAACCAAGATTTCAGGCATGTGCCACCACACCTGGCTTATGGTAAATAAAGAGAAACAAAAAATTACAAAGATGTCTTAAAATTAATGATTCCCATTGTGCAGGGATGGTGGTGGGGGAGCAGGGTGTGTGGTCATTCATGATTAATTCTTTTCCTTCTTTCATTTTTGGATTTATACCATGAAAACCTTTTCTTTATACATCATGCCTAGATCGGCAGAAAATGTTAAGCTGGAATCTTCCACAAAATCACAATGAGGCAGAAACGGAGTTAGAAAAAGAGGCGCTGATCCTGCAGCAACTTCAGCACGATGAGCAGGCCATGCCCTGCCCCTCCTGAGCCACTTGCTACTGGAACCACTGTATTTCATTGACATTCAAATCTCTTTGGCAATGGATTGATGTAAACAGCCTGGTGGGACAGAAATAGCTGTGGGAATGGAGACCGCTGACTCAGGGCCACTGGCCACATGCTGCCTGGAAACAGCTGACAGGGAAGGGTCCAGAAGGCACTGCATGTGCGTGTGCTGACTAAGAGCTCGCTTTAGAAGGTCTGCATACCCCTCTCCCTGTGAGGCCCTGTGTACACGGCCTCGCTGTCTAACCTGCGAAGCCAGGGTTAGCGATCTGACTGTCCTGCCTTCAAATCTGGATTCCTGTTTACCCATGGGTGGTCTTGAGTGGCCCCTCATCTCAGTGCCATCTCTGTGCCACCTTAACCTTGGGCACCACAATCACTTGGGTGCTTGGCTAAAATACTGATTCCTGGGCTTGCTCCCAGCCCTGCCGAGTCTGAGAATCTGCCATCAAAACCCGCTCTCTAGGTGCTCCTCACATTCTAAGTTTTGAGACCCACTGACCTCTTCATGCTGAGTATCAGTTTCTGCCTCTGGACAATGAGGCCATTACTACCTTCCTCACAGGCTCTCTTGAGGATTGAATAAATGCCATAATTATGCTCCCAGTGGGAATGGAATATATGCTTAGTGAATGGCATGGGAATGGTCATTATTACTTCAGCATCTCCAAGAGGACTCACAATCCCTTGCCTCTTTATGAGGGAAGCACTTTGCAAATGTAGGGCTTGATTCTTTGTATACCTGAAAAGAAATCAAGAAATATCCTGAGAAAGCCAGGTCAAACACACTCTTTAAAGTCTGCCTCCACACAGGAAACAGACTTCAACTCAGTTGAATGGGATGGGGGGGGGGAGATTGTGAGGGCACTTTTAATTTCTGTCAATGATCTAGACTCTGCATAGCTTTTGATGGCTCTTGAGCACTTGTTCATGTAGAGTACTGATCCTTTCAGCAATCCTATGAGGTGGGGAGAACAAATAGGATTAAAATCACTTTACAGCTGGACATGGTGGTGCATACCTGTAATCCCAGTACTTGGGAGGCGGACACTGGAGGATCATTGGTTCAAGGCCAGCCTCAGCAACTTAGGGAGGCCCTTAGTAGCCCAGTGAGACCCTGTTTCAAAACAAAAAATAAAAAGGGCTGAGGTGTAGCTCAGAGGTAGAATGCCCCTGGGTTCAGTCCCAACGCACGATTCACTGAATGCCTGGCTTTGTTTTGCTCACCTTGTCCAACTGTCGATGCAACTCCAAGGACTTTCCTAAAATGTCATCTTTCTTCTTGTTTTCATTGATGAAGTCATCGCAGAGGTGCCTGAGTTCTGCACACCGGGGTCTGATGGAGTCCACCGCATAATGGTGGCTTTGAATGAGCTGGTCCCCGGAGAGTGCAAGCAGTTGTGCCTTCTCCATGGGCTCCTGTGAACCGAGCATCCACAGCCAAGCATTAGAGGCTTGGCCTCTGAGCCAGGGCTTTGCAAGACTGATAGCTGCCTGGACCGTGTGTTCTGAAGCTAGAGTGGGCTATGGAGATGCTGCAGACCCAGGTTGTACCTGGAGACCTGAGCAAACTCCCTGGTGATTCCAGGTTCCCAGGAAGCCTAGCCTAGCCCAGGCTCACTTGTGCTTTAAAGAACAGCAGCCATTCATTCAAATACTTGTAGAGCTCTGGGCTGCACACTGTAGATACAGTGTTAACAAGCCAGGCATTTTCAGTTTAATGCAGAATGGAGATAGTAACTAAATTATACAGATCATTAAGTGTTTACAATTATGATCAGCTCTAGGGTAGAAAAGCATGGAGTATTATTGTGCACACAACAGACTGGATTCCTGTTAACTAAAAGGGGAAAAAAGAAAGACATGTGGCCACCTCTATGATAGTCATGGCATTTAGAAATATGTTTCTCTAAATCCCTACTAAGGTCACAAGGCCCCTCTCTGGTCTCACCCATCTGCTCAGCAACTGTATTTCCTCCCTCTTTCTGCATGGCTTACTTTGTTTTAACCACAGATGCCACTTTTTCCTGTTTTTAAGCATTCACTCATTTGTCTGTCACACAATACTGAGGAACATACCATGTACCAAACACTCTTTCCTAGGTGGGAGACACAGGCCATAAACAATTAAATACATGGGGTCATATCATATCTTAGATAGCAACAAGTACTATGGAGAAAACTTAGGGAAGGGAGAGCAGAGCGATCTGGTGGAAGAGCTGCTGTTTTAAGTTGGATAATCTTTGGATCCCTCACCACACAAGCTAAGACCTGAGTGTGGAACAAGCCAGGCAGTCTTTGGCCTTGAGGCAGAAATGTGTTTGACAAGTCAGAGAAGCAGGAAGAAGGAGGGTGTGGCTGGAGCAGAGGAAGCAACCAAGAAAGGAATGGGAGGCTCAGCAGAGAGAAAAGAGAGAGACAGGGCTTGGGCATGGGGGTTGCTGTCATCATAAACATCTTGCCTTTATTCCTCATGACACAGAACGCCCCTAGAGGGTTTGAAGGGAGGATACCACTTATATTTTTGAAAGGATCGCTCCAGCTGCAGTGCTGAGAATGACTGAACAAGGATAGTGGAGAAACCAGTTAGGGGGCTCTGGCAGTAATCCAACAGAGAGATGTGTCTTAACAGGCTGATGCCGAGCCAGCTCCTGCCCCAGAGCCCTTTTCTGGAATGCTCTTGCCTGGGTCATTCAGCTTCGGGGTCAACTCTTCACTGGGTCTTTCCTGACTACTGCAGTTAGTCACACCATCTGGGGTCTCATTCTCATTTTGTCTAAATTTTGCCTCTATCTGAGGTATTTTCTTTGTTTAACATAGGATTCCTAACGGGGTGTGGTGGCACATGCCTGTAATCCTAGAACTTGGGAGGCCGAGACAGGAGGATTGCAACCTCAGCAACTTAGCGAGACCATTTCCAAATAAAAAATAAAATAGGGCTGGGGTGTAGTTTAGAGGTAGAACACTTCTGGGTTCAATCCTTAGTACCACAAAAACAAACAAACAAAAACATGTGATTCTTCTTTCCCCCATTCACCACCACCAACATGTGAGCTGTATCAACTTGACCAACAAAACGAAGGAATGAACTGATAAGCTAGCTGATGCAGGGATCTGCTTGGTGAGATTGTGTGGATCAGCACTGACCTTTGAATACTCAGATGACGGCCACATTCCAAGAGGTCTCTAGGAGCAAAGTGTCCGAAAGCACCCTGAGCACTCAGTAAAGGACCTTGCCCTGGTCATGCTTTCTATGGGAATATATGGAGTCATGAGACTCCTCAAAGTCAACTTGCCCCTCTTAACTGGCACTCCTTTATGATTTCCACAATTTCAAAACCTCTACCCCTCCCCCGTTATTCACCAAGCCTTGCAGAGCTCTTGCCCCTTCTAACACCTTTAAAATCCTGACCCCTCTGTACTGCCTCCTCGTCAATGTGTGTTCAGGCCTTCTCAAGGGGACAGCTGGTCACCTCGACTTCCTTCAGGGTCTCACTGATGCTTAGTTTTGATTTTCAACTGGACTGAATTGAGGGACGCCTAGAAAATTGGCCAAGCATATTTCTGAGTATGTCTGTGAGGGTGTTTCCAGAGAAGACTGGTATGTGGGTCAGCAAACTGAGTGGGAGAGACTTACTCTTAACATGGCGACAGCATCTAATAGGTTGGGGCCTGGTTGGAATGAAAAAGTGGAAGAAAAAGGAAGCTTGCACATAGGGCACACTTGGCCCTTCTTGAGTGGGTGTGTTATTTTGTTACTGCTGTCTTCCGTGGACATCAGACTCCAGGTTCTTTAGCCTTTGAACATGGCCTTGAAGCAGCAGTTCTTTAGGGGATTTTTAGGTTAAGACTGGGACAGCATGATTGGCTTCTCTCTCTTGTTCTGAGGTTTCCAGTTTCTCGACCTGGGATTCTCCAGGCTGCAGATGGCCATTATGAACTATTCAGCCTCTGATCATTTAAGTCAATCTAATAAAACCCCTCTTATAATTATACATATATGCTATTGGTTAGGTTTCTCTGGAGAACCCTGGCTAACACTCTCTCCTTCAAATCATGCTCCAGACTGAAGACAGAGCAGCATTTCCAGCATGACATCCTATCCAGCGTGACATCCTAGCATGTCCGTGTCACTCCCAAGCTTCAAGCCTTTTCAGGCTGCCAAGGTCTTCAGGGGCAGGTTCAAACTCCGGAGCAAATGCACACGGGGCCTTTTGTTATCTAGCTTTCTCCTGGTATGCCTCTCACCAACACTTCCTCCTCCACTTCCCTCAACTCCACTCTCTGCTGCAAACACACTTAGGACTCATTTGCTGTCCTCCCAGTATCCAGGCAGCTCCAGGTGTCTATCATTCTCCATCTGCTCTCAGCCTAGAAAACCCCATCTTTCCCTGCTCCCACTCCCCTGACTGCCCCCAACATACTGTTCCTATACTTCTCTGGCACTAGCTGTATCTAAATCACCTTTCTGAGTTTGCCTTCTCCAGGTAATGTTCTCTGACACTATCATTTTCTTCTGATGCTCCTCCTCTGTGTTCCCATAACACTTGATTCTCCTCTGGTCAGAACACACATTCCACTGTGTCCTGATCACCTGTCCATTGACTGCACTGGGCCACACACATTGGGCAAGGACCAACTCTTCTGCAACTTAAAATAGGGCATGGAACCTATTAGGTACTTAAAAATAAATGATTGCTGTGCAAAACAAAAAGGAGTAACAACAGGGGGATAAAGTGACACAAATCAAGCAGTGGCTAGTTAAAAGAACTCAGAGACGAATACTCATGGCTATTGCTTTGAGCAGCAAAAGCCCATACGCACTGGTCACCATCCCTGAGAGGAGATAAGAATGCTAATTCCCTGGGCAGTGATTTTTGACCATTTTGTTCACAGTTCAGAATTTAGAGCAGTGCTTGACATGGTAGGAGGTCCGTAAATATTTGCAGAATGAATCAAGAGTTAATGAGAGACTCTTATCCGAAGTGCTGAGCCCCTACAGGCTTACTCTGCAGCCCCTGCAGACTGAACCTATGAATGTTCCATAGCACAGAAAGTACTCCACTACCTCTGGGCATTAGTAACAATAGCTAACATTTACTGAGTGTGTACTATATATGAGGTACTATTCTGAATGCTTTACACTGATTATTTGACTCTTCACAACAAACACTTTGACACAGATGCTGTTTTACAAAAGAGAAATGGGGAAACCAAAGATGACCCAGGTAGGAAAGAGAGGAGCCAAGCTTCCCTCTCTCCTTCCTGGAGAATCCAGAATCTGTTTCTGCCCAAAAAAACAAAACAAAAAACCCAGAAAAAATGGCAGCACTTGTTCTGCCTGAGCTTGAACTCATTCAGTTGCTTGAACTGTGCAATTTTAGTTAAATATAGAAATATGAAAACTTGGTAAAGAAGTCTCTGTTGATTTTTTAAAAGACCAGCTGCCTAATTTATTAAGCACAGCACAGTTTTCTGGGTCCAGGAACATGGAAGGCCATGGGGCAATCACGGCCTGCTGTTCACTTGGGCACCTGTCATAACTTTCTTGAAATATGTGAGATGGTAGACAAGAGACGTTAGTAACAGGTCTAAATGAATCTGGGGGGAGACCAGAGATGACTTACGATCTACCCTGATTCCACCTCTGATGCTGGGAGATCACTATTATGGAAATGTATGGACAATAATAATAGCCCCTGAGTACTGACCACTCCTGATACCTCAGGCATTCATTAAGTTCTTGCCACACATCCAACTCATTTAATCTTCTTAGAGACTCTGGGAGGTTCAAAAGGTTATCTGTTTTCTAGATGAGGGTGCTATGTTCAGAAAGTCTAAGAAACTTGGCAGGTGTCACATGGCTGATGGTTGTTGGAGCCAGGATTTGAGTTCAGCTCTGAAAGACTCTCAGGCCTGTGTTCCTGTCCCCTTCCAGTCACCCGTGCTCCCTCGTGTTCTGTGACTGAGGCCACACAGTGTGACTATCAAGTCCTTCTGTTGCCTACGAGGATCTTTGCTAGGAAACCTCCGAACTCTAGCTCATTTTGTAGTTTATATAGTTCCTGCTCAAGATAAACAATAAAACCTTCAAAGTAAAAAAAAGAAATGATGATAAAGGGCTAAAATATAGTTCTCTGACCACAAGCCTATCTGGGATTTTTCAGATGCTGGAAATTCCAGAAAACTAGATAGTCCAGTTGTAGCATGCAAATCAGAAATTTTTATTGTAGTAACAGCTGAATTTCCCCTAAGAACTCTACTACTAAGATGGGTGAAAGATGAATATCTACCATGAAAAAAATGGTGAGAAAGAAGGGAAGGTCACCATGTCAGGGAGCCCCACAGATAAAGGCATGGGAATGGAGGGTGTATATGGGGAGTTGAAACAAATTCATTATCATTAGCAATCAGGGAAATGAACAACAAAACTATACCTAAGATGTCATCTAGCCCTAGTTAGAACGGCAATCAAGAACTCAAACAATAATAAATGCTGGCAAGGATGTGGGGAAATGGGAACTGTTATACACTGTTGGTGGGGTTGTAAATTAGTAAAACTACTATGGAGATCCCTCAAAAGACTAGAAATGGAACCACCATATGACCAGGCTATACCATTCCTTGGTATCTTTCTAAAAGAATTAAAGTCAGAATAGTATAGTGATACATACATATCCATATCTATTGCAGCACAATTCACAATAGCCAAATTATGGAACTAACCTAGGTATCTATCAACAGATGAATAGATAAAGAAAACTGTGGTATATACACACAATGGAATTTTACTCAGCCATAAAAAAGAACAAAATTATGTCATTTGCAGGAAAATGGAGGGAATTTGACAACATCATGCTAAGTGAGGTCAGCTAGTCTCAGAAAGTCAAGAGTTAGCCGGGCGTGGTGGCGCACGCTTGTAATCCCAGCATTCGGGAGGCTGAGACCGGAGGATCCGGGTTCGCGGCCAGCCTCAGCTAACCAGTGAGGCCCTCCGCAACTTAGTGAGACTCGGTTTCAAAATAAAGAATAAAAAATAGGGCTGGAGGTATAGCTCAGAGGTAGAATGCCCCTGAGTTCAACCCCCAGTGCCGCAAAAAAAAAAAAAAAAAAAAAAAAAAAAAAAAAAAGTCAAGAGTTATATGTTTTCTCTTATATGTGAGAGCTAAAGAGAAAAATAGGAAGTTAAAGAGACTTCAAGTAAATGAGGAAAGAGACCAACAGAATAGTGGAAGGAGTTTTGGGGAGGTAGGTGGGGAGGAGAAATAGGAGGCCAGAGGAAAGAAATAGTTCAAATAATGCTATGTCCATACATGAAGATATCACTAACAATCTCACTAACATGTACAGGGATTGCGGAAGTGGGGTAGGATGTGGAAGAAAATACACCAAGTGGCATGTACATGTATGTTTGAATCACTTTGAATCTCACTATGATGTATAATCACCAGTAAAAGTATACTTTTTAAAAGCCAGGAAGTTAACAGTGGAAGCTGAGCGATGGCTACAGGGGAGTTTGTTATACTAGTTTATCTGCTTCCCTGGGTGTTTGAAAATTTCACATATAGACAAAGAGCCACAGCTCTCCAGCTAGACGATATCCTTAGCATGGTAATGGCCTGGATTCCATGCTTTCTTGGACACCTTGACAAAAGGCGAAGGCTGAAATCAACTTGGTTCCCCTCTCCCTGTCCTGGTCTATTCCTTGTTCACCCCTCCATAAAGGTCTCAGCATGCCTCACAGCCAAACCCCACAGCAATCCTGCTCTGAGAGAAGACAGCAGCTGAAACTATTGCTATTCAGATTCAGGAAGAAGTATTTAATGATTGCTAAACCCTCAGACTAGAACAGGGCAAAGAACAGGCTGGGTGTGCGCGTGACAAAAGTCTGTCTGGGGAGTTGGCCAGAGGTTACCTGAGGGGATGATGTCACTGTGCAGGAGGAAGCTGGGACCAACCAGAACCAGTATGTGCAGCTGGGTGGGAAGTGGACCCTGTGTGCTGAGAAAAGGATGAGCTCCAAGCAGATATTTGGTGCATTCTGGCTGCTTGTGTCCAAAGCATGGACTCTTCACTTGGGCCTGCAGAGGACTGTGGCTGCCCGATGGGAAACTCAGAGCAGGGCAAAAGCTTGTCATCTCTACCTCCACTTAACACCTGTGTCTTTTGCTGTGAGGCATTGTCTCCTGCAGTCACCTTGGATTCTAGAAACAACAGGTCTGATCAATAAACACCTTGTGATGACTGAAACTCCTTCCCAGGCAACAGTGAATTTCTCACAGCTGTCCACAGGTTCTGCATGGCTACTCCTGAGATAATGATCAACCCAGCCACAGGCTGACCAGGACTGCTTGACTGCACACTTCTAACCCCCTTCCCTATCGAATCTGGGAGCTCATGTCAATACCCCAGAGACAAGGCTGAGGATGCTTTGTCCCTCTTATCTTCTCCATATACTTATATTGGGTAAATTCCTTTTCTGCCTTTCACCATTACTCTTCTTATTTTGTTTCTGGGGAGAATGGCTGGATGTGGTTTGTTGGGACTCCCCGTAGTCAGAACTAGGACTTCCGCAACGACAGCACCCTTTAACACTTCACAAGACAAACAGGAAGATTAGCCAAGCCCTAACCACCCCAAAAAAATGAACCATCTTAGAAATTTGCCAGCAGACATGTTGAGACAGCTTTGATTAGTACCCCCAAGATAAAGGAATAGGTGTACTGAGCCCTGTAAAAAGCAGGCTTTAGAAACAAGTGAGCAAGATACAGGGTAGATGAAATCAACCTGTCTGGGCTCTGCATGTCATCTGCCAGGGGTTAATACAGGTGGTTCAAGAATTTTGCAGCTGGGTGTGGTGAGGCACACCTGTAATCCCAGTACTTTGGAGGCTGAAACAGGAGGATTCCAGATTCATGGCCAGCCTCAGCAACTTAGCGAGGCCCTCAACAACTTGATGATAACCTGTTTCAAAATAAAAAAAAATTAAATAGGGCTGGTGGTGTAAGTCAGAGGTGGAGAGCCCTGGGTTCAACTCCCAGTATTGCAAAGAAAAAAAAAAAACTGCCCATGAAAATATGGGTCATGGATTCACAGAGAACTTCTATATCCCATGACCATAGGTCTCATGTGAGGTCTGGTCAGCCATTTTTTAAGTATGTGCCACCGTGGGCAGAAGAGAGAAGGTGATACAGTCATGGAGATCCATCTCCTCTATTTAAAATACAACCTGTGCACTCTCCAATGGCTTCTTATTCTGCTGAAAACAAAATCCAAATCCTAACCAAAGATCTCTGGGCCCAACATGACTACGTGGTGCCCACCCATCTCTCCTACCTCACTTCCTCATGGTTCACTGTGCTCCATCAATGTTCCTTGAACTCACCAACTCCATTCCCACCACAGGACCTTTGCACTTGCAGCTTCCTCTACTTTGATGTTATTCCCTAAAGCTTTGAATGACTAGGAGAGCTCAGATCAGAGATCACTTTCTCAAAGGCCTTTCCTGATGGCCCCAACTAAAGTAGCATCCCCAGTCACTTTCTCTTATATCTGTTTTTTTCTTCATATCACTTGTTACTATCTGATGTTATTATTTATTTGATTGCTATTTATTTGCGGTACTGGGGATTGAACCCAGGAGCATTCTACCTCCAAGATTCACCCCCAGTCCTATTTTATTTTATTTTTTTTACAGGATTTTATTAAATTGCTGAGGATCTTGCTAATTGCTGAGGCTGCAATCCTCCTATCTCAGCCTCTCGAGTACTGGAATTACAGGTGTGTGCCACCACACTACCTTATTTTGATTGCTTTTTAATTGGCTGTTTCTCCCCAGTAGAATGTAAGCTCCCTGAGGATAGGATCTTGCCTGGTTCTCTACCAAAATGTAAGACAAGAAATATCTGTTGATAAGTTAACTGCTCTCCGGCTAATTCATATTTGAAGGCAATTTTATTGATGAGGCATTTTTCTTAATATACAAATTTATACAAGCAAAAATACATGGTATCTATTTAGTAAAGAATTCTCTTGAAAAAAAACTAAAGCTACATAAAATTGGGGCTGTCTATGCTGAAGAATCTGTGACATGTAGTCCTTACATGCGTGAAGTTCATTTTTTCCATCATTTGATGTTTCTGATGACTCATACATCTTCAGCATGAAAGTGCTTAGCTGTCAAATGACCAGTGGTGAGAAAAAGAGTGCTCACTAGGGTAGGATGGGATTCCTGAAAGAGGACCTGGTGGGAACACAGGTGGATTTGTGAGTTTACTGGTGTGCAGGCGCATATCCCACTCAGTGTGGCTTTGGGTTTGCATCCTTTAGGGACATAAATCTCCAACTATAGTGTGTATGTCAATCTTTTATCGAAATGCCAATTCTGATTCCGAGGTAGGGTCCAAGATTCTGGGTGTTTAATAAGCTTTCCCCCAGGGGATACCTATGTTGCTGGCTAGAGACTCCCAAGTTGAGAACCAAGTCTCTAGTTCTACAAAATTATCCTCTGTGAGACATGCCTCTAGACAAGCTCAGATAGGAAGTGCTAATCCCAGGGGACTAGGTCTCCCAAGAGACAAAAATATAGAGACTTTAATTAAGGAAAAGCAGAAAGGCATTTTTATGGAAAGAGATGACTCACTTTTCTTAATCTGTAATAAACCGAATCTGTAAAGACTTAAAAATAGAATCATTTCTAAGTGCTGAGTAGTCTGTGGGTCTGGGAAATTGCTTCTGATATGGGAAAACATATTTCTTTACAACTTTGATATTTACAACTCTTGGGCATGGGAAAGGAGGATGGTTTTGTCAATTCTGTGTAGCAAAAGCACTAACTAATGTGGATCAATTTCCTCTATTTAAGGTCTTGCCCCAGATACTATTTTTTTTTCTTTTTCTAGTTTCCCCTTTTAAAAAATTTCCCTCCTTGCCACCAACCCCTACCCACACATCCGGGCCCCAGGGAGGGCTCTGAGATGGTTGGTGCTCACAGATTTGGTGAGTGATTCAGCCACTGAGACCTTCTCCAAGTTGGCTACTGACTACGCTAGCTCAGAGCCCTCCTATGCCTGAGGCACAGTCCTCATCCCTGTGCTGTAGCAGGCTTATCAGAACTCTGTACTTCCAGTACTATTTGGTATTATTCATGACAGTTATTAATGCGCATGTCTTCTTGAGGACCTGGGCCTGGGGCGATCGAAGGGCAGGATTGGGCATCCCTGTGTCCTTCAGCAACTCTCCAACGGCAACAACTAGACATGACTTGTCATTGTCTCAGCGACTTTCTTCCCAGGACCCCAAAATATTAAAAAACCAACCTGGCCCTTTTCCTCCAGTTTTTTGTGTTCCTTAAGAAGTTGCTCGATGTGTATCACACTCTCTCCACTGCCTGTAAACTCTGCTTGCTCTTCCAGCAGGTTATCCAGGGCGAGCTTAACCTACGAGACACATTAGAACACTGAAGAAGCAAACCAAGCAGCACCCATCTGGAAGCACAGGCTTGTGGTGCTCTAAGAGAACTTGAAAATCCAAAAAGGATCGGGACTAGTGTGTATCATTACATGCTTCTCTCCTCTCCTCTCCTTCTCTCTCTCTCTCCCACAGCTCATTAATGTTCAGCTCATTAATGTTCAGATTAAGCTGGGGTCACAAGATACTTGTAGATGGAATATTAGAACTATATTTAACAGTGTATCAATCAAAAAAGAAGGCAAACCACTAGTAAAGTGCCATGTGTACCAATAGGAAAACAGGACTCTAGAACATTGCTACTCCATGAAAGGGGAGGGGAGGAGGTCTATGAAACAGCAAGGATATAAAGAGGGAGCTGGGTTAGGGAGGAGAGGAAAAGCCAATCCCAGAGTGTTTGAAGAGGAAAGGAAACCAGAGGTCTATACCAAAAAAAGGAAGCTATATTAAAAGAAAAAACAATACCTTACAAAAGTTGTGCTCAAAGCGCTGTAGTTGTAAACATTGGTTAAGTTTCAGGTGATGCTCACACCAAAATTGACTAAAGGCTTTTTCTGTTTCATCCAATTGAACTAGTAACCTTTCAAGAAAAAGTGAAAAAACGACCTTACATTAGCATTCACATATCTACAGGTGTCTGAAGAGGCCTCTGATATATCGCCTGTGTTTACCACCAGTATTATTAATTATGGCTATCTCTGCATTATTAAAGACTATATCACCTATGTCTTTTGTAAGGTTGAGCAGGTTCCACACCTTCCATTTTCCAATCAGGACACCTGCAATGCAGGCAGAAACCTTGCTCTAGATGAAGCCACTGTGCTTTAAAATATGCTCCCTGTAATCTTTGTGACTTCTTTTTTATTTTTAATTTTTTCCACCTGAGACTACACATGTCAAAAATACCACTTAGCCAAACTGTTATTTGGGAAGGACACTCAATAAATAGCACCATCTCCCTTAAAAATCCAGGAATAGAAGAATATCATCAAAGGTGGGAATGTCATTCTCCTTAAAAGATCTCTCTGTAGGTGGATGCCAAACAGATATGATCTTTTTTTCCACTTTTTAAAAATATTTCAAATATCATTCTTTCTTGGCCCCACCAAGACATAATAGTATCTATTCCAATCTGTTCTTAGTTGTTTTAGAACATCCAGGTCTATATATTCTCTCCCTAGAAAGCAAATCTCATCTCACTCCATCACCTTTCCATGGTGGCTACATTCTCAAGTTCACTGGGATTGGGTTTGCTGGTAGGATTTTTGGTGGTTGGTTCCTGGATGCATGACAGCAGTGTGGTCCCTTGTTCTCCAAGTAATTTCAGCTCATCCTAGAAAAACAAAAACATAGACTTTCTTAGAAGGAATTAACAAAATCAAATTATTGGTATTTGGGGGGAAAAAGAAATAATAAAAGGTATATAAATAAATATACATATATATATATACATATATATATATATATTTTTTTTTGGCGGTACTGGGGATTGAACCCTGGGGCATTCTACCTCCAAGCTACACCCCCAGTCCTACTTTTGATTTTTTATTTTGAAACAGGGTCTCACTAAGTTGTGGAGGGCCTCACTAAGTAGTTAAGGCTGGCTGTGAACCCAGATCCTCTGGTCTCAGCCTCCCAAGTACTAAGATTACAAGCATGGGTCACCACGCCCAGCTGACAAATATATTTTTCATTTAGAAAATTAAATGTTAAAGAAGCCAAGATGCAGTTTTAAAATTAATGTGCTTATCCTTAATACATAATAAATACACATGATGCAAAATTCAAAATATACAAAAGGGTATATAAAAAGTTGTTAGAAGCAAACCTAATGAGTAAAATCTGTTTCTAATTCAAGATAGTGACTAGAAATTTCATGTTAAGTTCTAGAAACTGCCAAGCAATAATAACATAATTATTGTTAGCTGACCATGAAAACATTTCATCTGGTGTCATTAGTAAACACTTCTTTTACTTGTCCCTTAATTGTGATCTTGTTTGATTCTTGAAATTTAGCAGAAATGGGCAGCAATTTTAGTTTGGCATGGAAAATTTTGTTCTTCAAGGCAACTATTCTGCTCTTTTAATACAGGGATCTCAGTGCTTTGTAATTGGGGAAGAGTATTTCCTCCCTAGTTCAACAGCTGAGTCCTCTTCTTGGAGGTCATCTCTCATTACCTTGAGCCTTCACCAAAAGGTCCAGACTGAAAGCCAAAAGGAGCAGAGCCTGGCCTAGAATTTTTCCTTTGGAAATTCTGGGTTTGGTTCCTAGGTCCCAGATGCTGGTTTATTATAGTCTTGAGGGTAAGAATAGATCCACAGTTCTAAGACTAAAGCTAATCTATCACTTCTGTGCACACAAGACCTGAATCACTGGGCCCAGCCACCTCTTCAACATTCATACAACCTACAGCTCACTCCCTGTGGGAGGAGTTTTAGACTTTCCCTTTCTGTTCACATGGAAATCCTGGGCCCTCGCCACTTCTGTCTTTGTTCCTTGTCTTCCATCCCAATCTAGTACGTCCCCCTAAAGGGTTATATTGTCCATAACCAGTCTCAAACTTGTCCCTGGGTCTGATCAATGTTAGACCTCACTTTTCTGAGATAGCCCTTCTGAGTTCTTTGGATCTTTCTGGATCTGTCCACTCCAGGCAATGCCCAAGTCTGCCACTCAGCTGGCTCTCCTGCTGGGAATTGGACATATCCTTTCTTTTCCATTCTCAAGTGCTGGCCCTCATTCCTTCTTATCTCATCAATGCTCATTAAATATTTGTGAAGTGGATAAATTAATAATAGGCAAAAAGAAGTCAGGTTGCAAATGAATAAAGGAAAATCAGATATGGTGGGGAAAAAAGTACTCATGAGGAGGTGTTCTCAGTCTTTTCTTCCTCCTATCCATTAAAGAGGGTCCTGCATTTTTTCACTAATCACTCAGTTTCCTTCATTCCTTCCTTTTTTTGTGTGTGTGTGTGTGTGTGGTACTGGGGATTGAACTCAGGGGCATTCTACCTCTGAGCTATACCCCCAGCCCTATTTTTAATTCTCTATTTTGAAACAGGGTCTCACTAAGTTGCTGAGGGTGGCCACAAAGCTGTGATCCCCCTGTCTCAGCCTCCCAAGTAGTGGGATTACAAGATTACAAGCATGCCACCATTCCCAGCTTTCACTCAGTTTCTTAACTGAACTTCCAGAAGGATTCTGGCATTATCCATTATTAGGTATATAGGTATATATACACACATAGTTTTGCAATGCAGAAATGGGAAGGAAGATGGAAAGGCTAACAGAGAAAAGGTATATAGCTGGGGCAGAAGTAGATATTGGCGGAAGAAAACTGGAGATATACAACCAAAGAGCTGCAGAGCACAAGAAAAGGGGGTGACACAGAGAAGGCAGATCTTAATAAGTGATGTAATACATTGTGTATCTCTTTCACGGTGTTTACAAAAGCCCAAATTGTGACCTGGTTACTGCTTTGAGACCATGGCATAGAGTCAGCTTTACTAGGATTACAAAAATCCACCAGAAACACAAAGGAAAAGATGGAGGAGCCTTGGTTCTTAAAAACCACTGTATGTATATCCCATAATTTTGTAATCCATTCATCTGTTGATGGACACCTAGGTTGGTTCCATAATTTGGCTATTGTGAATTGTGCTGCTATGAACATAGGTATGCGTATATTACTGTAGTTCTCTGATTTCAGCCCCTTTGGAAAGATACCCAGGAGTGGTATAGCTGGATCATATAGTGGATCCATTCCACACTGATCTCCATAGCAACTACACTAATTTGCAATCCCTCCAACAGTGTAGAGGAGTTCCTATTTCCCCACATCCTCACCAGCATTTATTATAGTTTGACTTCCTGATGATTACCCTTCTGGATGCAGCAGTTTGATTTGCATCTCCTTGATTGCTAATGATGTTGAACACTTTTTCACATATATATTGGCCATTTGTATTTCGTCTTTTGTGAAGTGTCTATTTAGTTTAATAGCCCATTTTTTATTGAGTTTTGTGTGTGTGTGTGTGTGTGTGTGTGTGTGTGTGTGTGTGTATGTGTGTGTGTATGTTTTAGTTGTTGTTGTTTTGTGGAACTGGGGGTTGAACCCAGGGGCATTCTACTTCCCAGCTACACCCCCAGCCCTATTTTTTATTCTTTAATTTGAAACAGGGTCTCACTAAGTTGCAGAGGGCCTCACTAGGTAGCTGAGGCTTGCTGCGAACCTGGATCCTCCTGTTTCAGCCTCTCTAGTACTGGGATTGCAAACATGCACCACCACACCTGGCTCTAGTGTTAACTTTTTTAAGTACTTTGTATATTTTAGATATTAGTCTTCTATCAGGATAGCTGGCAAAGATCTTTTCCCATTCTGTAGGCTCTCTTTTTAAACTCTTGATAGTTTCCTTTGATGAGTAAAAAGTTTTAGTTTAATGCCACCCCATTTTTTAATTCTTGTTTTAATTTTTATTTTTTAATTTTTTTTTTTTGGTACTGGGGGTTGAACTCAGGGGCATTCTATCTCCGAGCTATACCCCCAGCCCTATTTTTTATTCTTTATTTTGAAACCGAGTCTTACTAAGTTGCGGAGTGCCTCACTTAGGTAGCTGAGGCTGGCCGCGAACCCAGATCCTCAGGTCTCAGCCTCCCGAATGCTGGGATTACAAGCGTGCGCCACCACGCCTGGCTTTTGTTTTAATTTTTAATTCTTGCTTTGGGGGTCTTTTTGAGGAAGTTTCTACCTGTCCCTATATGTTGGAGTGTTGGACCTATGTCCTCCTCTAGTAATTTCAAAGTCTTTGGTCTAATTTCCAGGTCTTTGATCCATCTCGAGTTGGGAGGTAAGGATTTAATTCCATTTTTTACAAATGGATAACCAGTTTTCCAACACCATTTGTTGAAAAGGCTGTCTTTTCTCCAATATATGTGTTTGGCACCTTTGTCAAAAATCATTTTGCTGCAAGTGTGTGAATTTGTTTCTGTGTCTTCTGGTCTATGTGTCTGTTTTTGTGCCAATACCATGCTGATTTTATTACTACAGCTTTGTAATATAATATGAAGTCAGGGATTGTTATGGCTCCTACATGGTTCTTATCACTGAGAATTACTTTGGCTATTTGGGTCTTCTGTTTCTCCATATGAAATTTATGACAGATTTTTCTAGGTCTGTGAAGAATCACATTGGAGTTTTGATAGGGAGAGCACTGACTTTGTAGACCACTTTTGGTAGAACGGCCATTTTGCTACTATTTATTCTGCCCATCCAAGAGCAAGGGAGATCTTTCCATCTTCTAAGATCTTCTATTTCTTTCTTTAGTGTTTTGTAATTTTTTTTTTGCAGTACTGGAGATTGAACTCAGGGGCATTCTACCTCCAAGCTATACCCCCAGGCCTATTTTTTATTCTTTATTTTGAAACCGAGTCTCACTAAGTTGCGGAGTGCCTCACTAGGTAGCTGAGGCTGGCCGTGAACCCGGAGCCTCCAGTCTCAGCCTCCCAAAAGCTGGGATTACAAGCGTGTGCCACCACGCCCGGCTCAGTGTTTTGTAATTTTGATTGTACACATCTTTTACCTCCTTGGTTAGATTTATTCCTAGATATTTTATTGTTTATGAGGTTACTGTGAATGGAATAATTTTCTGGATTTCTTTTTCAGTGGATTCATAATTGGCATATAGAACAACTACTGATTCTTTTTTTAGATTGATTTTGCATCCTGCTACTTTGTTGAATTTGTTAATCAGCTCCAGAACATTTTTGGCTGAGATTTTTGGGGTCTTCTAAATATAGAATCATGTCATCTGCAAATAGAGATAATTTCAGTTCTTCTTTTCCTATTTGAATTTCTTTGATATCTTTCTCTTGGCTTATTACTCTGGCAAGAGTCTTGAGTACTATATTGAAAAGGAGTAGTGATAGTGGGCATCCTTGTCTTGTTCCTGATTTTAAAGGGAATTCCTACAGTTTTTCCCCATTCACTATGATATTGGCTTTGGGTATATTGTATATTACCTTAACGTGTTGAGGTAAATTCCTTCTATTCCAATTTTCTGCATTATTTTTAATATGAATGGGTGTTAGATTTTGTCAAATGCTTTTTCATCATCTATTGAGATGATGTGATTTTTGTCCTTATATCTATTTATATGGCGAATAACATGTATTGATTTGTGCATGTTGAACCAGCCTTGCATCCCTGGAATGAAACCAACTTGGTCATGGTGTACAATTTTCTTGATATGATTTTGAATGCATATCATTAGTATTTTGTTTAGAATGTTCATAAAGAATATAATTCTGTAATTTTCTTTTCTTGAAGGATTTTTATTCGGTTTTGTTATTAAAGTGGTGCTGGCCTCATAGGAGTTTGGAAGGTTTCTCTTTTGATTTCATGGAACAACTTGTGAAGTATTTGGTTTAGTTCTTCTGTAAAAGTTTTTGTGGAATTCAGCTGGGACTCCATCTGGACCTGGGCTTTTCTTTGATGGAAGATTTTTTATTACTTTTTCTATCTCTTTGCTTGCTATTGGTTGGTTTAGGTTTTCTATATCCTTGCGGTTCTAGTTAGGTAAGTTGTATGTGTCTAGAAATCTGTTGATTTCTTCTACATTTTCCAGTTTATTGGAGTACAAATTTTCGAAATAGTTTCTGATGATCCTCTAGATTTCCTTACTGTCTGTGATGATGTCTCTTTTTTCATTTCTGATTTTGATAATTTGGTTTGATTTTCTCTTTCTTTTGGTTAGGTTGGCTAAGGGTTTATCAATCTTTCAAAGAACTAGCTCTTTGTTTTGTTGATCTTTTGTATTGCTTTTTCCACCTCTGTTTCATTGATTTTAATTATCTCCTGCTTTCTACTAGCTTTGGGATTATTCTGTTCCTGTTTCTTCAGGTCTTTGAGGTGTGTCATTAGGTTATTTATTTGGTGACTCTCTGTTTCTCTTACATGGGCACTCAGTGCTGCTATAAATATTCCTCTTAAAACCACCTTCAAAGTGTCCCATAGATTTTGGTATGTTGTGTCTCTATTTTTGTTTTAATTCTAGAATTTTAAAAATTTCTCCCTTTATTTCTTCTATGATCCAGTCCTTATTCAAAAGTGTATCATTCAGTCTCTATGTATTTGTTTAACTTCTTTCAGTCTTCCTGTTGTTGATTTCTACTTTCATTCCATTATAGTCTGAAAAGGTACACGGAATTATATTACGTTTTTTGAATTTGCTGGTACTTGCTTGGTGGCCCAGAATGTGGTCTGTTTTGGAGAAAGTTCTATCAGCAGCTGAGAAGAATGTGTATCCAGCTGTTGTTGATAGGAATATTTTGTATATGTCTATTAGGTCCATTTGGTTTATAGTGTTCTTTAGGTCTGAAGAGTCTTTACTCATCTTTTGCCTGGAAGATTGAACTGGTGGTGTGAGCAGTATGTTGAAGTCTACCAATATTATTGTATTTGGGTCTATTTGAAATCTAATGTCCCAAAGAGGACAAACAACAGGGCCAGAGAGTATGATGTTCTATTCAGAGCCTGCTGGTTGGAATTTGATACCCCATAGGCACCACTGCTGCTCTGCTGGCCGTGAATCAATGAAAATCTGTAGAGCACTGATCTCCAGACTCTGTGGTCACTGGGTATAACCTTAGCCATGAAATAACTTAGAAATTACTATGTTCCAATTTTGTGGCCCAAGTGGCTAATCTTTGATGACCCAGGGACACCACTGCTGATCTGCTAATTGTGATCACATGGAACCCTGTCAGGCACTGGTGTGCGTGATCACCAGGCCCAAATTCTGCTGGCAAAGAGAATGTTGCATTCCCAGCCTGTAGTTAAGATCACATGAACACCTGTTGGCCGTGGCCTCCCAGCTTTCAGAGTCCAATCTCTGGCAGGGAGAGATTGTACAGTTCTGAGCCTGGGTCTTGGGTGGCTCAATTATTTAGCCCCAAGGACACCACTGGTGCTCTGGGTAGCTGAGATCACATGAGACCTTGTTGGTCTCTGGCCTTGGTGCTTGTGGCCCCCAAACACTGCCAAGCATGAATTTATAGCCTTCTGAGCCTGCAGCACAGTTGACTGAGTTATTTCACCCCACAGACACCACTTCTAGCAGTCCTGTGGTGATTCCTAGAGACCCTGCAGGGGCACAGCAAACTGCCCACCCTGTCTTGCCCACCTGAGTGTTCCGAGGAACAATCTGCTAATTCACGCTTCTGTCATGTTTGACTGTAGCCCCCACCCCACCTCTGCAGGGATGGTTTGCAACCACGGGAACTGTGTGTTACCACGCAAGTCCCTGTAGCAGCACAGGCTCCTGCTGCGATGATTTGTAAGCTCATAGTCTTGACAAGTGCAACTTGGATCCCTGCAGGAAGGGATGAGTTCAGCTGCAGTCACAGGAGTTTGTTGGGTGATTTGGTTGGGGAAATTGGGGAGTCGCCATCTTGAGGTATTCAAGCATAGAAAGAATAATGTGATTGCTTTTGATGATAGTTTTCTGCAGTCACTAGCTTGACAAGATTCTGTTTCTTCTTTGCTGGAGTTGGTCTCTGAGAGCCGCTGAGTCTGCCAGCTGCCAGCCCCGGTGTGGGCTAGCCACAATGGCACCACCTCTGCTCTCCACTCACCAAATGAGATGCAAGTATCTCTTTTCAGTCTTCTACTGGCTGTGCTGCCTCCAATTCCACCACGTTTCAATGGCCTTTCTTCTATTGCATTCTGACTGCTTTTCTTCTCTTGCCAAGAAGCAGTCTTCCCACTGATTGAGTTCTGAGTCTCAGAGCAACCAAAATGCACTGTCTTCCTCTAGTCCACCATCTTTAATTCCCCAGTGAATTTCCTTTCTTTGTGTAGCTAGGCCCCCAAAGGTGGCAGGGTAAGGACCCCTTATAGAATGAGAAGAGCCCACAGCTGGTCAGAGTTGCCTGTCCTCAGGAAATGGGAGCTTTCCCTTGGAGGGTCACTGTGTGCACAGGCTAAGTCCAGGCTCTAGCTCTTCATCACGGGTGGACAGACACAGCCCAAGGGGTGAGTGTGCTGAGCTGTGTGTGCTCCTCTCATTCATCAGAAGCATAACCACCCCTCCCACAGAAGGCTAAAGCTGGTTACGTGCACAGGACGTTTGAATTACCAAGCTTTTACAGCCTCATTTGCTGATTCTCTATGGAGTTATTACTACATTTCTCAACACCATCTTCCAATAGATTCACTTTTTCTTTTGGCCATCTTGGTATATTAAACTAATCTATCTACACAGGAAAAAAAAAAAAACAAAAAAAACTCAGAACATTCACAGCAGAATAATCTTATCAAGTTTGAAACAAACAATCTTATCAAGTTTTGAAACCTTGTTTTCTCTGTGATTTCACTATCTTGTCTGAGGGGCAAGTGGGAAGGAGTCCTGGCTCATATATTTTGACTGGTTGTAGAGGTGACTGGGGGTTATATGATTCTAAGATAAAGGATTTCAAAGATCCCCAGAAGAAAAAAAATCAATCAGCTGAGCCAAATCTCCCCAAACTGTGCTAGTTCAGAAGGAAATTATCCAGACTGAGAGAAAACAGTAAACCACACACTGTAACTTTTATAGATACTTAAACAGATTAAAACATTCAGTGTTTAAGGAATGAACCTTATACTATATATTGGTTTTTCACTTGGAAAAGGCGCTTTCTAAGTTGAAAAAAAATTCAATTGTTTATATAATCTTTAGTTAAAAGGAGGCAAAGGCTGGGGTTTTAGCTCAGTGGTACTTTTCTAGAATGCATGATGCCCTGGGTTCAATCCCTTGTACCTCTCTCTCTCTCTCTCTCTCTCTCTCTATATATATATATATATATGTATATCAAAGATATGTATCTATATTTATGTATATCAAAGATATCTCTCTCTCTATATATATATATATAGAGAGAGAGATATCTTTGATATACATAAATAATTATATACATAAATAATCATTTATAAACTACTAAGTTATTAATAAAAGTTTAAGTAGTATTCCTTTTTAAAATATTAACCACTTCTTTTTAAGGCATTTTTGGTTGAGAAAGAGGAGAAATATAACACTAATAATTTTGATAGTCTTGCTTTTAAGTTACCAGATAAGGAATGAAGAAATCATCGAATTCATATTAGGCCAATAATTAGTAATCACAAAAAGGCCTTAAGAACTCTCGGTATTGCTGTTTTATATTTGTTTGTTTGGTGCTAGGGAGTGAAGCCAAGGGCATTTTACCTTTGAGTTAAATCCCTAGCCCTTTTTATTGTTTATGTTGAAACAGGGTCTCTCTAAGTTGCTGAGGCTAGCCTTAAATCTGAAATTCTCCTATCTCAGCCTCCCTGGGATTACAGGCCTGTGCCACCACACCCAGCTCCTCTGTATTGTTTTTAAAAGAATATTAATTTTACTTGGTAAAATAAAGACAAAATAATATTTTAATCCAAATTTACTTAATATTCTTAATCAAGGTAAATTCTCAAATACATGAAGTTGTTTTTGAGAATTTTATCCTCAAAGAGTTATAGATTTTAGGGCAATACGGTATATAAACAAGTATGCATGACAGCATTTATTTTCTTACAACAGAGCTAATTAAACGGAACCTCCTAATTTCTTCTCTCTTATCTTACAAGTTTCATAGGGGCATTTACCAAATCAAGATATGGTATTTAGAGTGTAAAATTATTTTTATAAATGTCAAATAATATTTTAAATTATGTGGTTGAGAAAGAGGAGAAATATAACACTAATAATTTTAGTAATTAGTAATTTAGTAATTTTACTAATTACTAAATTAGTAATTTAGTAATTTTAATAACAAAGTTACTCTATTACATAATCTGTATGAAGTTTTAGCTTCCTCTGCCCAGAGTCCCAGAGTTGCCTTCTTTAATTCTGAGAAGAACTGGTCACCACACACCAGCTCTTACTCCATCTTGGAAACTGTAGGGTGTGTGTGTGTGTGTGTGTGTGTGTGTGTGTGTGTGTGTGTGTGTGTGTTGTCTTACTGGAGATTGAACCCAGAGGCATTCTACCTCTGAGCTAGACCTTCAGACTTGTATTTTTGTTTGTTTGTTTGAAACAAGGTTTCACTAAGTTGCTGAGACTGGCATTAAACCTGTGTTCCTCCTGTCTCAGCCTCCCAAGTATTGGGATTACGGGTGTGTGCCACCATGCCTACATGGAGACTGTTTTTTCCACCATCCAGTTACTTCTGCAGAGCTCTGCCTGTGAAGAAATCATGGAACACCTTCTCATCTGCCTTTCCCCTACTGCACAGATAGCAGGACCTGTCTGATTGTTTTTCACTCCCTAGATTTATGTCCTTGTCTACTATCCAAATTTTGAACCCCCCCCCCTTACCCTGAGCATTGTGTGTGTCCTTACTGCATTACACTTACCACACTTGGGAAGAGATGGCCTCTGCCTGCCTCTCTCTCTCTCTCTCTCTTTCTCTTTCTTGGATTGAACTTCAGGTCTCATGCATGCTAGACAATAGTTCGACTACTGAGCTATAGTCCTAGCCCAAGCTAAACTCTTTTATCTGTACCCAAAAGTTGCAAAAATGCTTTGCTTGATGGTCCCCAGAGGGGTTCCAGACAGACCATGACATCATCTTTATCATCTCTGCTCTTCTGCTCTGCAGTCTGTCCATGGAATGAGGCAGAGGAGGAACTGTGTTCTGGAGTCCTCTACAGGGAGCTCAGTTCCACAGTTCCTGCCGGGCTGCCTGCCATGCTCAGCATCCTTCCCATCTCTGTCCTGCCAGTCACTGACTCCTGGAGGTCTTGGCCTGTACCCCTACAAACCCCTTCCTAGGAGACCTCAGAGAGGCACCCCAAAGCTAGCTTTCTTCAATCTGGACCTTGCAAGAATTAGGGGAGATTAGCTTGGTCAACATGTTGAGAACAGAAAAAGGTCAAACTTCTCAGAGGCATTTCCTGGGGAAAACTCTAGGAGCTGTTCGGATTTCAGTTTAATTCTCAATCGTTTGATCACTCAGAGTACTCTTAAGAGTATGTTTCGAGCTCTTTTTCGATGACAATCTCCTTAAAGACAGAATTTAGCAATGTTTCCTGGCATGTGGAAGAATTAATTTGCCTCAACTATTAGACTCTGAGATTTCCCTAATTGGATTATGCATTTCTCAAGGCTGAATTTTTTGGTTTCCCTGACACATAGTGGTCAAACACCAACCATATAGCAAAGTAATTTTGCTAATTTTGGGTCGCAGATAAATGAGTCCAGCTCTTCCCAAGTCTGATGCAGCCAAGACACACAATGCTAAGGTACATCAACTGTCCAATGTTCAGTTTTCTACCCTATTTTTTTAAATTGGTGCATTCTAATCATACATCTTTGTTAGGTACAAGCTGGTAAAGGATACATGCACACATTTCTCACCCTTCCCCACTCCCTCACCCTCCCTCCTCCTCATGTTCAGTTTAGTGATTGACTTTGATATGTTTGTGAAAGTTCATCATGTGCATTAGGGTGTTTCCCTCACCCCCCATCCCCTTCAGTTAAGTCACCTTCTTTGCTCATCCAAGCTTCCTCCTTCTTCATCTAGAGTCTCTCTTATGTCCCACTTTCTCCCTAGCTTCTGCATATTAGGGAGAGCATATGATTTTTTACTTTTTGTGACTGACTAATCTCACTTAGCATAATATTTTCCAGTTCCATCCATTTCCCTGCAAATGACATGATTTTGTTCTCCTTTATGGCTGAGTAAAATTCCATTGTGTACATATCCCATAGTTTTGTAATCCATTCATCTGTTGATGGACATCTTGGCTGGTTCCATAGTTTGGCAATTGTGAATTGTGTGGCTATAAGCATAGATACACATGCATCGGTCTGATAGTTTGGTTTCCATTCTTTTGGGTAGATATCCAGAAGTGGTATTGCTGGACCATATAGTAGGTTCATTCCCATTCGTCTGAGGATCCTTCATACTGTTTTCCAAAGTGGTTGCACTAATCTGCAATCCCACCAACAATGTATTAGGGTTCCTACTTCTCCAGATTCTCACCAGTATTTATTGTTGTTTGTGTTTTTGATGATTGCCATTCTAATTGGTGTTAGGTGAAATCTCAAGGTAGTTTTGATTTGCATCTCTTGGATTGTTAATGATGTTGAACATTTCCTTATACATTTATTGGTCATTTGTATTTCTTTTAAAAACAGGCCTTCTGGAAATTGATGGATTCAGTCCGTTTGTGCTTCTCAAGGCAGGAAGGGGCTGACACACTTCCAGTAAGAAGCTCCAGGACGTCTCTTACTGCATGCTCTGAAAAACCTGCCAAGCTCCTTTCTTCACAGGTTCTGACGTGCTTTTGTGAATCATTTAATAGGCGCCGCTCTTTAAACCAAGGTCAGAGCACCTTCCATGGTCCTTTTCCTCAAATTAGTTGCCAAATAAAAAGACACATCCCTGAAAACTAGAGAACTTAGTCATTCTATTAATCCACCCCCAAACTTAATTACAACTGCTGGAAAGTTCATACTTTGAGTCAGCGCCCCTCCCCCCAACCCTACAATTTCAGTGCATGCTTTCTTGCTCTGTCCTGAGCAGAAACACATGGAGACCACCCTTGGAAGGGCACTGGCACAGCTCCTTCCACCAGCATGAAGCTGCAGGAGTTTGCTTTCCCTGGATCTCACATTTACCAGCCTCCAAAGAGTCTTCTCTTCACATATTGCCTATCTGGAAGGTCTCAGATGGCCAGTGGCTGCCAAGTTGACTGGAGAGGAAGAAGAAGAGGCCTCACTTCTAATTCAGCTCCTGGCTCCTGGGAGGCCTGATCACTCACCTGCAGCTTGTCTTTCCGCCTTGCGTGGGACATGAGAAGGTCCTCAGTGGATAGCATGCCTCTGGGCAGCTCTGCTGTGGCCAGGCAGGCTCCAAACGTCTGTAGCATTTGAGCAGTAGTCTTCAATGTCAAAGCAAAGTTTTCTATGGCCTGAAAAGTCAGATAGTTATAGCAATGTGGAGCAATTAAGTCACCAATATGCCCACTCTCAATGGAAGGACATAGAACTAGCTACCATTTTCTGAGTGCCTGAGATGAGCCACATATTGTCCCTGATACAATACATTTGTCTATCATCTCAATAATACAGAGGGGATGGTATTTTATCTCCACTTTATAGAAGAAGGAACTGAAGCGACAATGAGTTGAGTGAATTGCCCAAAATTATATTAGGAAGGAAGAGAGAAAGAAGGGAGGGAGGGAAATAGAAAAGGGAGGGAGGATGGATGGATTCAGCCAAATTGTTTCAATCATTACCTCCAAGAACACCTGACATGAAGTCTGACTCATAATTTATACTAGGTACAATGCTGCAAAAGGCAGAACCACCCAATCTTCTTTCCAACAAATCCTATCTTCTCTTCCAAGCCCCTAGTTCCTTTCCCCTCCTCCCCTCCCCCTCCTCCAGCTGCTGGCTGCCTCTGTGAAGCTTGGCAAATGCTGCTGAGAGGATATGACAACTGGGGAGGGTGTGTGGATACGGCAATTAGGTCACTAGTGACCTTCAAGAGTGTCATTTCTATTGGATATGGAGAGAGATTGGGGACCTTGTCCTCTCACATCTCACATCTGCCTGTCCTGTGTCCCTTCCACTTATGACCCTACTCTGCCATGAAACAAATACCACCTGTTAACAGGTTAGTGGCTTTATAGCTAATATTCCAGGGGAGATAGCTTACTCCCCCACAATCAAATCTTCGGGCAGCTTTTGTTAGTCCAAAGATTCTGGACATTGACACCATTCACATTTTGGGCTGGATAATTTTGTTGTTGCTGTGGAAGCCATTTTGTGCACTGTGAGATGTTTCACAGGGTCCCTTCCCCTATTCACTAGATGACTAAACCACCCGCAACCAAGTCATGACTACAAAAAATGTCTAAAGACATGAGCAAATGTCCTCTGTGGGGCAAAACTACTCCCAACAGAAACCCACTGTGTTAGTCCCTGTGGCGTGTGTGTGTCACTGGGACTTGGACCCAGGGCTTCATGCTTGCTAGTCAGGCGCTCCGTCACTGAGCTATCTCCAGCCTTTCTAATTTATTTTAAGACAGGGTCTCACTAAATTGCCCAGTGTGGCCTCCAACTTGTGATCCTCCTGCCTCAGCTTCCTGTGTAGCTGGGATTACAGGCTTGTGCCACTGCACACAGCATTAGTCCCATTTTGACAGAGGAGGAAACAAGCTCAGAGAGGCTCAGGAACTCCCCAAGGTCAGGCAATAAGTAATGGTGATGATACTTAACATTTAAATATAGCTTCTTCTGACTTCGTGGGTTTCAATGTGTTTATACAATGGAACCACCTGGGGAATTTTATGAAATGCTAATGCCTAAGATCTATCTCAGATCAAGTAAAGCAATTTCCGTGAGGTAAATATAGCAGGGATGTGGCATTTTTAAAAACTCCCCAGGTGCACCCTAAGTCAAGATTGTCAAACCCCCACACCAGAAAATTCAGGGAGGATAGATGGCAAGCAGAGAAACCCCAGCCTTTACCCATATGCCCTACTTCTTCCTAGCCTGTTGCTGAGAAACCTCAACCTTCCCAAGGTCAGACAGTCATGAGCAGTGACATCCACTTGTTGATCTTTAATTCCTGTGCCTTCTGGAAAACAAAGAGAGGCGGTGAACAGCATACATAAGTTGCTACTCACAGTGCGATGATTTATCCACTGACTGTGGCGATATTCCAAAGTTCCCCCTAACTCCTGTGTCAGCTGGCTTTTGTCAATATAGCCATGGAGGTCAGAAACAGAGTTTAACATAATGATCTGTAAGGGAAAAAATAATTATATTCCTCACACATCCTTAATAGCTCATCTAAGATTCTACTATTAAATAATACTTCGACCTTTCCTTATCAAACATTTGTATCCAAAGATGGTTACCATGCACCAACAAAAGTATTTTTTAAAGCAACAAAAGTGTAAGATAATCACAAGACATCTTGGAGAAACAACTCCTTTAGAGAGTGAGCATTAAAGACTCTGACAACCAAGAAATGACTGTAGCCTCATTATAATAGTAAGACACACACCCCTGGGTGGAGATTTAAGGTGCTAATGAGACATGGCGTGATTGGAACATGGGAGAGCAATAGCAAGTTCAAGAAAAACTGGCACAAAATAGCATAACTCCACCCGCCTCCACCTCTAACTTAGGCCCCAACTACTGACCTTCCATAAATGTTAAAACTCCAAGTCAAGAAGATGCATCTCACTTTTGAGACAGACTACACTCTGCTCAGAGTGTGTGTACCTTTGTCTTTCTTTTTCTTTTTTTGGACTGGGGATTAAACCCAGGGAATTCTACCTTTGAGCTATACCCCCAGCCCTTTTTTTATTTTTTATTTTGAAATAGGGTCTCATGAAGCTACTGAGGCTGGCCTCAAACCTGCAAACCACAGTGAGATACCACAATATACCTAACTAGGATATCTAAATTTTTTTTACAAATTACCTTGATTTTGGACAAGATGGCAAGAATATGAAGCAGCTAGAATTCTCATACCTCACATTCAGACAGAGTATTTCCCTCCTGCCCTGAAATCAGCCCAGAGGAATTATTCAAACTAGCCAATGCTTTCCTGCAGCAAAGCTCTGGCCTGGGCTTCTCCCTTGCTCCTTCTTCTGCCTCCTGACCAAACCCTAGTGCTGCCCTGTCCCTCTGTGTGGCACACAGGGATCCCCTCTATGGAACTTCTTTCTTCTAAGCCTCCTTCTTGCTTCCTTCTGCAGAACCAGGAACTTTATTATCCCAGGTCCCACTAGCACATTTTTAGAATTGTTGTTGTACATCAAGCATGTCTTCTTTGGCTTTCTTTCTGTATACATTTACATTCTTACCCATACTTGCTTAAAACTATTCTTGAAGAAGTTTTAGCTTTTTAAGTTACAAAGGAAGTGAAGTTACAAATGTGCCTTTTCTGTTTTCTGACACAAACTTTTTTCTTTCTTCTTCTTCTTCTTCTTCTTCTTCTTCTTCTTCTTCTTCTTCTTCTTCCTCTTCCTCTTCCTCTTCCTCTTCCTCTTCCCCTCTCTCTCTCTCTCTCTCTCTCTCTCTCTCTCTCTCTCTCTCTCTCAAGAAACCCATTTCCACGCCTTAGCCTGCCTTAGCAACTTCGCATAACAGTTTTGTGAGGCAGCTATGAGTGCAGCTCTTCCAGAATGGCCCTCCATAAGCACTCAAAACTCTTTACTGCATCAAAGCATTCTATTTCCATGGAGAAAAGTGCAAAGAGGCTGTTATTGACTACAACTGCATCCTTGGCCCACCTGATTCTTACACCAGTCATGCATAATGAGCTTATTTTCCCCTCAACCCATGGATACATAATTATTACCTAACTGAAAATGAATAGGGAGATGTTACAATAAGAGGCTATGGGGCTACAAGCAAAGTGCCAATGTCATGACCACGTTTTTTTGTTGTTTTGTTTTGTTGAGGTACTGGGTATTGAACTCAGTGAATTTCTACCTCCTAGCTATACTCTCAGCCCCTTTTATTTTCTATTTGGAAACAGGGTCTTGCTAAGTTGCTGAGTGTCACTAAGTTACTGATGCTGGCTTTGAACCTACAATCCTCTTGTATCAGCCTTTCAAGTACTAGAATTACACAACCATGATTTTAAAACAAAGTAAGGAAGACCAACTAGCAGCTGGAACCATTGTTTAAGAGGTAAAACGTGTATGTGTGTGTGTGTGTGTGTGTGTGTGTGTGTGTGTGTGTATTGAACCCAGGAGGGTCTACCTCCGAGCTATACCACCAGCCCCCTTTTTTTTTTTTTACTTTTTATTTTTATTATTATTATTATCATTATTGTACTGGGATTGAACTCAAGGGCATCCTACCTCTGAGCTACACCCCTAGACCTTTTATTTTTGATTTTTGAAACAGGGTCTTGCTAAGTTGCTGAGGGTCTCATTAAGTTGTGAACCTCCTATCTTGACCTCCCAAGCACTGAGACTACAGGCATGGGCTACCATGCCCAGAAGAGGCAAAACATTTTGAAGATCAATTCAAATTTGGTAAACTCAGACTGAATTCCATGGAGCATGAGAGTTGCCAGGACAGTACAATCTTGTATGTAGGTGAAATGCAGCCTACAGGGCAGACTTGACTCAGGGAACATCCTACTAAATGTGCCCAGGGTTTGGGTGCCCATGAGATTCTTAAAAAGTTGATTTTAAGTTTAAAATCAAAATTAAGATCTAATAAGAAGCCAATGAGTTATCACAATGCTCATGAGCTTTCTTCCCCAAGTATCAATTATTACTCAACTCAGGAAAATGAGTAAGAAACTCACAGCTCTTATTTCCCATAAACATTTGAGCATTTATAATAGAATGGGAAATTTATTTTGAGTTTGGCAAATGCCTAAAGTATACGGAGAAAGTATTTTTTAGAAATGTGATTATTAGTATAAAATGAAACTGAAAGAAGAAAAATAAGGGTAAAAGAGAGAAAAAATGAGAAAAACCCCTTGTCTGAGATGGCAAATCTGTACTGAGATGGGTTAAATAGTCTTTCAGAGCAATTTAATTAAAATTGGTATTTGGGTATTTTTGCTTATTTGTTTATTTTCGATAAATAATATATATATATATATAGTAATAAAGAATTCAAACAGAAAAGAGTCTCCTAGCTGGGTGTGGTGGCACATGCCTGTAATCCCAGTACTTGGGAGACTGAGACCAGAGGATCCAGGTTCGCAGCCAGCCTCAGCTACTTAGTGAGGGCCTCTGCAACTTAGTGACACCCTGTTTCAAAATAAAGAATAAAAAATTAGAACTGTGAGTGTAGCTCGGAGGTAGAATGCCCCTGGGTTCCATCCGCGGTACCGAAAAAAAAAAAGAAGAGTCTCCTTAAATATAAAATGTCTTCCCCTTCTTTGCCTCAGGCCTCAGTTTTTCTTCAAGGATGTAGCCCCTTCCACTGTTTTCTATATCTTGTGTATCATTCCTGAGGTGAATTTCATTAAATTCAGTATATACTATAAATTCTGTTCTCCCCTTGCTTTTAACCCACC
The DNA here is from genome assembly GCA_004027655.1 of Graphiurus murinus. Taxonomy (NCBI): domain Eukaryota; kingdom Metazoa; phylum Chordata; class Mammalia; order Rodentia; family Gliridae; genus Graphiurus; species Graphiurus murinus. The sequence goes on along the minus strand of PVLC010007436.1, from coordinate 17,036 downwards.
TTAAAAATACACCTTAGCTGGGTATGGTATCGCACTCCTGTAATCCCAATACTTGGGAGGCTGAGACAGGAGATCATAGGTTCAAGGACAGCCTCAAAAAGAGTGAGACTCATTAACCAAGTGAGATCCTGTTTCAAAATAAAAATAAAAATAGGGTGAGGGTGTAGCTCAGAGGTAGAATGGCCTTGGGTTCAATCCCCAGTACCTCCCCCCCAAAATTATATATATATATATATATACCTTAGATGGGCCTAAATTTAAGATATCAAACTTGAACTTGTAACTTCTAGAACATATATGTGTGTGTGTGTGTGTGTGTGTGTGTGTGTGTAAACTTATATGTATGTATATATACATAATATGTGTATGTGTAATTACAAGTATGTGCATATATATATATGGACATATTTACAGCTTCTATCCACTGAAAAGGCCTAAAAGTCAAGCCACCTAGATAGTCAGAGTACATTTTGCAGCCAGATCTTGGTCCTTAATACCATTTGACAGCAAAAGGACACCTGAGAGAAATGGCTATCTGACTGGATCAGAGTACATGAGTCTAGATTATTAAATTAGGCCAGAAAGTAAGGAAGTACTAAAACGGCCAGAAGAACAGCAGAGCCAGTTTGAAGGGCTCCCACTAGCCAAGTCTGTGACAGGTTGAGCACCAAAATTATTAAAAATAGTAATGAATTATAAAACCATTGAAAAACAAGAATCCATAATAGACAAATAAATAGGGGAGAAGGGAAAAACCCAGTTTACAGTAGAATATCAACTTCTGATTAGTAAATGTTGAGAGTGCTGGAGTTGGAAAATCATTATTTTTGCACTCCCTCTGTATAATAAAGATTGTTTCAGGCAAGAATCATCTACAAATAGCAAAGAGAGGAATATTTTGAGAAGAAGATGATATTTGCATGGTCAAAGTGTTTCTTAAAAGACTGGCTATTGCTTGCAAGGGAAACAATACATTTGGGAAACAGGATAACACCTTGACTGGGGATCAAAATTAGTGTCACCAGTAAGAGCACTGCAGGCCCCGGGGACACCCTGAGAAGGACAAACACCACTTAGACAGTATCACAGCTGGGAGGGCAAACCCTGAATCAAATTATGAGAAATCATCACAGGAGGCATGTTTTCTATTTTTAAGGGACAGCATTCTTCAAATATTTCAATGTCATAAAAGACAAAGAAAGACTGTGGAAATATTTCAGTTGAAAGGATACTAAAGACACATGACAATTTAAATCCACTAACCCATCCTAGACTGGGTCCTGTAACATACGTATGTATATATATTTTATTTGCGTATCTCTTGATATTCATATTTATTCTAAATGTACAAATACATATACATTATAATACATATAAAACATAAAATTATTCTAAATATGCATGTCACTACAATACATGCTGTGGTTGGAGTGTATGTGGTCCTCCAAAATTTTTATGTTGAAGACTAATCATTAAGGCAATAGTACTGGAAGGTGGGGCCTCCAGATGTGATTAGATCATGAGATCTCTTTCATGGATGGGACCAGCATCCTTAAAAATGGGCTGAAGGAGTCAGGTGTGGTGGTGCATGTCTATAACACCAGTGCTGAGACAGGAGGATTGCAGGTTAGTGGCCAGCCTCAGCAACTTAGTGGGGCCCTGTTTCAAAAGAGAAAATAAAATAGGGCGGAGGTGTAGCTTGGAGGTAGAATGCCCCTGGGTTTACTCCCCCTCACCACACACACACACACACACAAAATGGTAGGGGCACTGAATGGCTCAGCCCTTGTTGTTCTTCATTCTTCTGCCATTTGAGGACACAGCAGTTGTTCTTTCTGGAGGTCACAGCAACAAGATGTCATCTTGGAAGGAGAGGTCAGGCCCTCACCATACACCAAACCTGCCAGCACCTTCATCTTGTGCCCCCAGAACTGTGAGAAATGAACTTCTGGGATTACAAGTGCACCACCATGCCCAGCTCCTTTTAGTCTCCTTTAGTCTAAAACATTTCCATAGTCTTTATCTCTTATGGTATTAGCATTTATGTATATGTATTGTACACATATCTACATACACATACATATATGTACATATATTCATAGATATATACTATAGATATACATAAAGAGAAGCAAATAGTAAATAATAAATCAAGTGGGGTAAAATGTTAACAATAAATAGGTGACTGAATCTGGATAAAGGGCTTGTAATGTTCTCTGTACTATTTTTATTCTTTCACCTTTTCTGTGAGTTTCAAATTATTTCAACTAAACATTAAAAACCCAAAATATATATTAAAGATTATTCCTTCTTTATTATTTTTCCTTTGTGGTGCTGGGGATCTAAACCAGGCCCTCCCAGGCAAGTGCTCTACCACAGAGCTACACGCACACCCTGCCCTAGAAACTGTTCTGTATCACTCTAGAATTATCTATTTCTTAATTTCTCATTTTTTCCATTGACATTTAATTTACATTGTTACAGTGCATAGATTTTTAAGGATAGTTCAATTTGTTCTAATAAATGTAAACATGTATGTAATACTATTCAATCAAAATGCAGAATACTTTCCCCAGAAAGTTCTCTTATGCCTTCCTCCAATCATATCTATTACTCCTTGCTCCTAACAGAAGCCACCGTTTTGATTTTCTGTTACCATAGCTTAATTTTGCCTATTCTTTAACTTTATATAAAAAGAATAATACTCTTTAAATCAGCTCCTTTAGTGTCTAGTTTCTTTCTCTCAGAGTATTTTTGAGAGCATTCACTTTGTTGTATGTGTGAGTACTTCCTGGTTTTCAAGGCTTACTGCTAGATTCTATATGAACATACCAATTTCTTCATCCATTCACCTGTCAATAGACATTCTGTAAGTGTTTGTTTTTGTGAACATATGTTTTCAATTCTCAAGTGGGTCATAGTTTAGGTGTATGTTTATTTATAAGAAACTACCAACTGTTTCCAGTGTGGTGGTCTTACTATATCTTACCACTTTCATTGGCTACTAAGTATTGCAATGATTGAGTAGACCAAAAGTAACTTAGCCAGCTGTCGGCATGAAATTTTCCACAATCTTTTGCTATTAAAAACAAGTTGGTAGCCGGACGTGGTGGCGCACGCTTGTAATCCCAGCATTCGGGAGGCTGAGAACAGAGGATCTGGGTTCGAGGCCAGCCTCAGCTACCTAGTGAGGCACTCCGCAACTTAGTGAGACTCGGTTTCAAAATAAAGAATAAAAAATAGGGCTGGGGGTGTAGCTCGGAGGTAGAATGCCCCTGAGTTCAATCCCCAGTACTGAAAAAAAAACAAGTTGGTAATGAATATCATTGTCTGTATAGATTTGTGCCCATGTGTGAGGCTATCTGTGGAATATTTTTATAGGTAGATCAAAGAACATGTACATTTAAATTTTCTATAAATACTGACACTTAGTCCTTCATATTGGCCATTAACAACTCTATTTCTACCAGCCTTGTATGAGAGTGTTTATTTCCCCACATCTGCTTGCCAAAGTTGTAATTTTGAATCTTTTAGTTTTAATTTGTTTTTCTCTTGTGTGTATCATATTGGTTTTTCACTCACAATTTCTTATATTTATGACACCTTCATGTTTTAGAGCCTTATTTTCTTTCATCTATCTACCTTATCTTCCTCCTTCCATCTCTTCCCACAGTCCTATATACCATCTCAGATGGATATAACTCCAGTGTCATTTCACCATGTCACTCACCAAGTAGGAAACCTTCACTGGATCCCCATCGCCTACTGAATAAAATTCATACCCTTTATCTTCATACTGAATAATCTTCCATGTTTCATTTCTTTTATCCCAAAAGATTCTCCTCTATGCACTCCAACAAAAAAATGAGAATTCCCATGGACGTCATATAAAGTACATGCTTCCTGCTACCATGCCTTTACATGGGCTGTTCCCTCGCTACCTGTTGAGTCCCACCTTTCTTAGAAATCCAGTTCAAATGACATCTCAGATGCCCTAACCAGATGGAAACAAAACAAAAAATCACTCTTACCGGTACTTTCATTTTAAATTCATCGCGATAATATTTAATGCCAATATCAGTGAATGTCCTCTGGATAAAGTGAGATGGACGAAGGATGAATATGAGCTGCAAGTTTCCTGGAAATGCCACCTGCAAGCACATTGAAAAGTGTCAGGGAAGGGAAAAAAACATCACTACCGAGCTCTACTTTGGTCTCCTTCTGCCCCAGACTACAGAAGAAAAAGTTAAAGTGGACGCCATGGAGGTCAATGAATTAGAATAGGCTTCACAGGATTTCAGAGTCAAAGAAGCCTTAAAGGTCAGATAATATAATTCTCTCCTTAAAAACCAAACCAACAAGCAAATAATTTTCTCTCTCTCTCTCTCTCTGTACTGGGGATTGAGCCCAGGGGCATTCTACCTCTGAGCTACACACCTCCAACCCTATTTGGAAACAGGGTCTCACTAAGTTGCTGAGAGCCTTGCTAAGCTGCTGAGGCTGGCTGTGAACCTGTGATCTTCCTGTCTCAACCTCCCAAGTACTGGGATTACAAATGTGCACCACCATGCCCAGACAATTTTTCTAATTATAAAAATAATTCATAATCTTTGTAGAAAAAGAAAACCACCTATGATGTTTCAGCCATAATTAATATTTCAATTTATTTAATTATAGGCTGTTTTCTACATTAACTAATTTTTTATCATGGTTAAATTTGTACCATAGAAATAATTTGGAACCTGCTTTTTCACTTAATAGTATACCATGAGATTTTATTCCTGTTATAAAAAATTATTTGGAAATACTTTTTATGGGTGCACAATTTATTTAACCAATCCCTTTTTGCTACTCATTTAGGCTATATATATATATACTTTTTTTTTTTTTTTTTTGCAGTACTGGCGATTGGACCCAGGGATATTCTACCTCTGAGCTACACTCCCAGCCCCTATTTTTTATTCTTTATTTTTGAAACAGGGTCTCACTAAGTTGTGGAGTGCCTCACTAAGTAGCTGAGGCTGGCCGAGAACCCAGATCCTCCAGTAAGACCAATCCATTTTTGATGGTTATTGAGGTTGTTTCAGGTTTTAATTTTTCTTTTCTTTTTTTTTTTTTTTGCCGTATTGGGGATGGATGAAACCCAGAGACATTCTACCTCCCAGCTACACCCCCAGCCTTATTTTTTATTCTTTATTTTGAAACAGGGTCTCACTAAGTTGCAGAGGGCTTTGCTAGGTAGCTGAGGCTGGCCGAAAACCGGGATCCTCCCGTATCAGCCTCCCAAGTACTGGGATTACAAGCGTGCGCCACCACGCCCAACTTGATATTCTTGCTATTATGAATAACACTGATATGAACATCTTTATCTATATTTGGGAACATTTTCTTAGATATATTACTATAAGAATTACTAAGTTAAAGAATTAATATTTTAAGGGTTCTAGATACATATTATCGACAAGTTGCTTTCAGAAAGTATCATCCTCATCTTGAGGTAAGGTCTTAAGCAAGGATTTAACCCAGATGCATAGAACTACTCAGCAGCAAAGGTAGAACCCAAGTTTCCCTCTGTCATGACTTTCCATTTTTCCAGTGGCTCCCAATGCAGCCTACTAAGATACTTATTAAAACAAGATCTGGTCTTCACTCCAAACTGCTCTGATTCATTAGGACTTGGATGAAATCCAAGCATCTGCATTTTTAATGGCCACTTGAAGATATTCTAATAGGTAGAAAGGTTTGGGGACCTCTGTATGACAGTATTTTTTACACAAAAAAATGATTAATGTAATTCTGGGAAAAAGTAGACTCAAATTACAGATTATTCAAATATCGCCTCTGGCCCCTGGGAAGCCAGAAGTATTTAGAGGCCAGATCTCTGGAATAGCCATGGGCATTAACCACAGTTATAGTTATCTTGCAGATAAGGCCTGGATCAAAACTAAATTAAAAGAAAAAAAGACAATCCATGTACCAAGGGAAAGGAGTCCTCCTTTCCCATCTTTGAAACACAAGCTCCCAAACAGAAGACTCTTGCGTTTCATTGTGTCATGTCAGGATAAGTCAGCCAAGATACAATTTGTGAATCTGGAAAAGGTTCTAAGGCAATCTGAGAAGGACTATGTGGGTGTGTGTCTGGACCTGTAATTCCTTCTGCGAGTGGGTGTGAATGAGGCTTCAAATGCCCTCCCCCATCCTAATTTCTGCACACATGTGACCCCTCTACCACCTCCCAACCTCTTCAGCCAGTCCCAACTGCCCCTGCCAGCCTGTTAGGTAAACATGCTGGTGTGGCTGACCCTGTGGTGTCCCTGCATGACCATGTGGCTGAGTTCACAGGTCTGAGACCCCAACAGGAAGGATACATCTCAACTATCAGACTCACAAGGAAAAAGAAGGCCATCCAAGGCTGTTCAACTAAAGCCAAATGCAAGCACACCTACAACAGACCTACTTTAATATCATTTTGTCTAGTTTTGCCCCTGTCTTTCTAACATGTGAAAAAAGTAATTTGAATACTGAAATGAAGCCTGTCTTAAATCAGGCTGCTCCTGAAGCAAACTTTCAGACAAGGATTTGGGTACAAGAGTTTGTTGTGGAGGTGACTACAGGAGGTACAAAAGAGGGAGTGGGAAGCAGATAGCAGTGCTTACAGAGCCAGTGTATAGAGGAGGGGGTTATTGCTGCAGGTGAGAGGGCTAAGCCCCTCTGCAATTCTGTGTGTAACACACCTCAGAACTGTTCTAGCGAGTTGGCTATCCACCAATTCCTGTAACACAATCCTTGGCGACCACTCCTGGTCATTAACTTCCCAGCCCTCTCTGCCAGCCTCTCTTCAGTAACCAGAGAAGCTGATGAGGTTGACTCAGGAAGCCTTTGTCATGCTCAGGATTGCCTGCAGGAGACCTTCAGGTGGCCGAGGGGATATGATGTGATAGCACCTGCCTCAAAGACCTTCCCAAAATTTGACATAAAATAATTGTCTTTTCCCCAAAACTTTGGTATGAAATAGTTGAACAGACAACTTTAAAGACTGTAATTATAATAGCACAGAAATAGATACTTACAGCTATTCTTGTCAAGGACGCCTTTATGGAGCTCCACTTGTCCCTTCGTCTGTCGATAACAATGACGAATCCAATGCTGGCAGCCTCGACACTGCAAAGAAGCGTGATGAGGGTCAGAGATTAGATGAGCCCCATGGGTTTGGTGTGGCTTCCCTAGCAGAAAGCACCCTCCAACCTCCCTAGCACTCCAGGCTCACTGCAAACACCCTGTCCAGCACAGGCGAGTAACTCAGTCTGATTTCTCCAACAGAAGAGCCAATTGCCCCTCCCCATCTGAGCCTGACTGCCTCAATAGAAGTACTCTGACTCTCAGACCCTCCACAGGACTCTGCTTCTCACTGGCAAATGCATGAAACCCCGAAGGAGCACATGTGCTCACCCCTGAAGGAAGATGCACGTGCCAGCTGAGCGTCATGTGTCCTCAGTATAGGCAGAAGACCTTGAGGGCAAGCTCTGCATTCTTCCCTTCCCAGGTGGACATGCATGAAGTTCTCTAAATCCTTCCCCAGGAGTCAGTCGTAGAGGTGTTCAGAAACAACCAAGGGGAAAATAACCCCCTTCCAGTGTGTGGCCACAAATAGACCAACAGACCACATCTATAAGAAGATATCTTCATTAACCCCAGAAGGGCCCCCTCTGAAGCCCACCCTGAATGCTCATAAAATCCTTTGAAACCAAAGTTCTCAAATTAAAAACACTTTCCTTGTCTCTTTTGGGGTGGAGTGTGGTGTAGAGGAACGAGTAAGGGTTTGGAGCCTGGCTCAAACCCTAGTGCTGCCACTTGCCACACTGAGACACTGGGGTGATCACTTAACTTTGCTAACATGCAGTTTCCTACTCTGTACAATTAGAAATGTTTAAAGCCACAAGTTCCGCAACCAACCTGACTAGTTTGAAATTCTGAATTCTATCATTTATATGGTGTGTGTTTGTTTTCTTTCATAGGGAAGAAGTTACTTAACCCCCATAACATTTCAGTTACAAAGCAGGAATAATAAAATAGTGCCTATCTATAAGATTAATCTGAAGAGTAAATGATTATGTACATGTATGAACATAATACTATATAAGTGATAACTCTTATTATTTCTTAATTTGTTGTAAAGATTAAAAGAGATGTAGCACATGAAAAGTAGATGACCCACAGTAACCCTTCAATAGCTCTAATGTTGGGGTAAAGGTAGATTGTACCCTAAAAAGTATCTGTATGTGAATAAGCAGAAGATCTAAGCAAAATCTGAAAGAAAATATAAGTAGCTGATCTAATTAAGCATCACTGGGTTCACCCATTATTATAGCCCCGTACTGACAAAAGTAAGAAAGAAGGGAAACGTGAACAATAATCAAGAAATAAAATAGTCATAGAGGCAGGCATAGTGGTACATGCCTGTAATCCTTGTACTTGGGAGGCTGAAACAGGAGGATCACAGGTTCGAGGATAGCCTCAGCAAGTAGTGAGACTCTTCATCAATCTAGCAAAACCCTGTTTCCAAATAAGAAATAAAATTGTGCTCAGGGTGTAGCTCAAAGGTAGAATGTCTCAGGGTTCAATCTCCAGTACCACCCACATACACACACAAAGTCAAGAGATGTAGATTTAAAGATATTCTCATTGAAAAAAAAAAAAGATAGTCTCATTGTTGGCAGATAAAAACTTTGGAATAATTATGATCCATATGTTAAAGAAAAGAGAGGAAAAGGTAAAAGACAAAATGGATTAAAAGATGTATTATTTCAACAGATAATTCGAATCTATAATCAAGAATACATGAATCTTCTAAGATTACAACATATCAGCATCTGAAATAAAGAACTCATTGGATTTGTTTAACAGCAGATTGCACAGAAGACAGGATATAGGTGGAACTGAAAACACATCAATTGAAAACATTCAAACTGAAGTGCAGAGAGAAGGAGAAATAGAACAGAATGTGAGAGATATGAGGGATGTGAACAAAAATCTCAGAAGGGGAGAAGAAAGAACATGTTACAGAAACAAAATTTTCAACAATGGTTAAGAATTTTCCAAACCTGATAAAAGATATCAACTCACAGGTTCTGACAGTGCTTCCGCTACCACATAGGAGAAAACACAGAAAACTTTACCAAGGCATATCAGAACCAAATTGCTGAAAATGAAAGATAAAGAGAAAAATCTTAAAAGCAACCAATGAGGCTCATTATCCCAGACAAGCAACATTAGACAATAATCACTGACTTTTCAACAGAAACCATGGAAGCTGCAATCCAATGGAATGATGTCTGACTTGAAACACTCCCATTCAGAATTCTACAAAAATTTGTATTGAATATGAAGGTGAAAAAGACATTTCCAGCGGGTATTGTAGTACACGCTTATAATCTCAGTACTTGGGAGGCTGAGATAGGAGGATCACAAGTTCGAGGACAGACTCAGCAAGTAGTGAGACTCTCATCAACCTAGTGAGACCCTGTTTCCAAATAAGAAATAAAATTGGGCTGGGATATAGTTCAAAGGTAGAATGCCTCTGGGTTCAATCCCAGTACCACAAAAAAGAAAAAAAAAAAAAAAAAGACATTTCCAGAAAACTAGAGCTGAGAGAATTTATTACCAGTAGACAAATACTTCAAGAAATTTTAAAGAATAGTCTCCAGGCTGAGTGAAATTGGAAGCATGGAAGCACAAGTAAGATAAATAGCCTGAAAAGGATAAAGACCTGGGTATCAGGTTTAGTTTTGGGTTAGAAGACCTTCGTGCCTATCAAAACAACACTAGTTATATTAAAAACTCACATTTATCCTTAAATATGAGAGAACTATGAAGACAGAGAAATTTAATAAATGAACGAATTCCAGAAACTGTTAAGATCTTCCATAGTAAGCAACTTCTAGAATAGACCTTCACATAAATCTCTTTACAAAAATTCTCTTCAAACTCTAAATTCCACTCTAGTCACCTGAGGGTCCTGTTAAATAAACCAATTCTGGCTCAAGAAGTCCAGGGTGAGACCCATGTCTGCATTTTAAACAAGCCTCAAGGGACCACCACTCTATGAGCCATACTTGTAGTAGCCAGCGCAGTTGTTCTTCCTTGTGAATAGACCACAGCTGGTTGTAGCATTTACCCTGATCTGTATCATTGAGAATTGGTTTGCCTGGAGACAGTCCAGGATGGGCGTTGAAGCCAGGGAGAAGGCAGAACAGAGTGTACAGAAACTCCACACCCAGTAGAAGAGGCCATTCAGGTAAAACTACTCACAGGAAGGGGAAAAAAGTTCACCCCAAGTACAAATACACTGAAAAATGAGTCGTGGAGCATCAGGACACTGAGTTGAAAAGGTCTCAAAAAGACAGTTGTGGAAAGTCAAAGCTTCTGGGAAAGAAATAGGAAAAATGAGCTGGGCGTGGTGGCGCATGCTTATAATCCCAGTATTCGGGAGGCTGAGACCGGAGGATCTCGGTTCGCGGCCAGCCTCAGCTATCTAGTGAGGCACTCTGCAACTTAGTGAGACTCAGTTTCAAAATAAAGAATAAAAAATAGGGCTGGGGGTATAGCTCGGAGGTAGAATGCCCCTGAGTTCAATCCCCAGTACCAAAAAAAAAAAAAAAAAAAAAAAAAAAAAAAAAAAAAAGAAAGAAATAGGAAAAATGGTGAGTGTAGAGTAAAGGAAAAAAAGAAGCAAGAGGTGAAATCTGGCATCCTACAAGATAAAAGAAAAAAATGCTAAGTATACAACTCCTCCCCCAAAAATAAAGTTAAAGGCCATGCATCAAAGCAATTGTATTTAGACACATTAACAGAGGATAATATTCTTGAACTAGGAATCTTGTAAACTACCAAACCATCAACCCTGTCCTCTAAATGCAAGATGTAAGCAGTATTCCTCTATACAAAGATACTGGGGATGGGGGTTAGGGGATAAAAAATAAAAACTTTTAGCTTCAAGAAGATAAGCCATAGACTTGGAGAAAATGTTTGCAAATGACTTATTTTTTAAAGGATTGCTGTCTAAAATATACAAAGAGCTCTTAAAACTTAACAATAAGAAAAGAAACAGTCCAATTTAAAAATGGGCCTGAACATCACCAAAGAAGATACATAGATGGCAAAACACACACACACACACACACACACACACACACACACACACACACACAAGAAAAGATGGTCAACATCATATGTCACTTGGGGATTGCAACTTAAAACAATAATGAGATACAATGGTATACTTATTAGGTTTTTTGTTTGTCTGTTTTTTGGTTTTTTTGTTTTGTTTTGTTTTTGTATGGAACTGAACCCAAGGGAACTACACTCTGAGTTACATTCTGAACTACCCTCCATCCTTTTTTATTTTTTAATTTTGAAACAGACATTGTTAAGTTGATGAGAGTCTCAATACTTGCTGAGGTTGTCCTTAAACCTGTGATCCTCCTGTCTCGGCCTCCCCTGTTCTGGGATTAAAGGCATGTGCCACCATGCCCAGCTCATTTTTTTAAATTTACAAAATAAATAAGCCACTAGCTAACTTAATAAGACAAAAAAAGGTGGGAAGAGAACAAAAGAAATGGCAAAGGGAACTGAAACACAAGAGATTTATAATTCTTAAGAAACTACTTTGCAGACCTCCATGCAAATAAATTTGAAAATCTAGACATAGATAATGTCCTAAAAAGATGTACCAAAATTGATTTCCTCAGAAATGTGAAGCTTAAACGGGACCAATTTAGAGGAAAGAGAGTAAGTCATCAAGACCAAGACGTCTTCACAGGGCAATTCTACCTGATCTGTGATATCTATATAGTCCCAATGCCACAAAAATTATTTTAGAGCTTAAAAAAATGAAAGAAAACTTAAAATACTATTTATGAAGTATGTAAGACATTGATATCTAAACATAATATAGTACAAAAAAATAAAATTATTAAAGAACATAATGGTTGAGAGATTCTATTTACAACAGCAACAAAACATAAAATATTTAAAAACAAACCTAACCATAAATGTACAAAATCATGCCAAGAAAAACAGTTATTTACTCTTGAAAGACATTAATGTAGATTTGAACAAATATATATAAAGATATTCCTTCTTGGTAGGGTGATTTTAACAACAGAAAGATGACACTTTTCTCTAATTTCATTTAAAAATTTAATATAGCCCCAATAACAAGACCATCAAGATTTTTCTTTCTTTATTTTCTCTTTTTTTTCTTATGTTTTTTTTTTTTTAAATTGAGCTAGGCATATAGAAAGAAAACATGCAAGAACAGTTTGAAAAACTAAGTAAAGTTTAAGAGGTGTGTATGTGGGGGGGGGAGTAATTAATCCTAACATATATTAAACATACTTAAATCTTCTATAATTAAAAGTTGCTCACTTATGAATAGATAGACCAATTAACTCTCTAACCACTGAGGTGAGGATTTTAAAACTGATGATACTCAGGTAACTGAATAACCACTTAGAAAAAGATACACCTAGATCTGTGCTTTATATCACACACAGAAATAAACAATAGGGCATCAGAGCTAACTGCAAAAAAAGCAAACATACTCTACCACATGAAATCATGAATGAAATACTCTGCAACTAGGTATGAGAAAGCTTTCTAACTAAGACTCAACATCCAGATGCAATAAGAGGAAATGACACATTTGATAACATAAACATTTTGCAGGACAAAAAAAAAAATATCCTAAGCAAAATCAAAGGACATATAAAAAAAAGTTGCATATAAATGCAACACACATCACAGATAAAGAGCTAATATCCCTAATATGTAAAGAATTCATAGAAATTGAGAGGAAAATAAAGATCAAAAGCTTAATAGAAAAAAAGGGCAAAATATGAGGAGACAATTCACTATATTCATATGATTAAAATGCATAATGATGAAGAGATGAAAAACACGTGAGAAAAGTTAAGGACACAGAGTTCCAGAAGCAAAAATCAAGAGTAGGAGGGAAGAAGTAATTAAAGAAAAGACAAAAGAAAAAAAAAATCTAAGCCAAAATGGAAATACATAATAGAAAATCAATATTGTCTAAGGTAGCTGGGTCATCAGAGAGAAGTATGTTGTTTAAATTTATAATAGTAACTGATATGTGATCTAAAAATAATGATATAACTAACAAAAATCAGGAAGTAAGAGGAGGGAGGAAGGAAAGAGAAAGCATTGTAATATGCAAAACTCATTTTTACAGGGAGGAATAACAGATAACTAAAGTTAATGAGTAAAGAAATACAGACATAAATGTGTTCATATCATAAAGATAACCACCATCATATTATCTGAAAGCTTCATGATATGGTGGAATAGTACTGGCCCAGGAGCCAGAAAATCCAAGTCCTTATCTAAATCCTAAACTTTACCCTTCACCAGTTTTTGTGCACTTGTATGCATTTATACAAGTCCCTCCCTCTTTCTTTCTGTATCCACCTCTGTAAGTGATATTGGACTAGACCAGGTCTCAAAGAGTGGTCTCCAGACCAGTGACATCTCTTAGGAACTTGTCAGAAGTCCCACACCTAGACTTACTAAATCAGAAACCCTGGAGTGCAGTCAACCACCTGTTTTAACAAGTGCTCCAAGTGATTGTGATGCGCGCTAACGTCTGACCACTAATCCAAATCACAGGACAATAAACGACTATCCAGGTGCCAAAATCCACCTCACTCTTATCTTTGTAAATAATGTTTTACTGGAACACAACCACACTTATTTGTTATTTACCATCTGTGGTTGCTTCTGAGCTATAATTGTAGATTCCAATAGTTGAGGCAGAGACCATATGGCCCACAAAGCTAAAATATTTACTTTCTGGCCGTGTGTGTGTGTGTGTGTGTGTGTGTTACTGCATATTGAACCCAGGGGCTTTATACCTCTGGGCTACACCCCAACCTCCCTCCCCGTGTTTTTTTTTTTTTAAACAGGGTCTCACTAGGTTGCTGAAATTCTTGCTAAGTTACTGAGGCTGGTCTCGAACATGCAATCCTCTTGCCTCAGCCTCCCAAGTACTGTGATTACAGGCATGCATCACCATGCCCACTACTATATGGTTCTTTACAGGAAAGGTTTGCTGACTTCTGACCTAGACTATTCTGATTGATAACACTAAATGTACAATTTTACTAAGTTAATGCAATAGGTATCATTCCAGTGAAGTGTGTGAAGATTATTCAGAAAGGTATTTGTGGTGATGCATAAGGCCCTATTAGAAGGGTATGAACTAACTCCAGCAATGGTACTAGGATCCTCCTTTCCCATCATTCTCAAGGTTCCATGGGATAGTAAATAATAAATAGTAAAAAGTCATACAATAGCTAGTAAATAAATAAATAAGCACTGTAAGATAGTAGTAAGAAGCCAAGTCCTCTGTGGCTCAGTCTTGGGACACTTTACTGGCCACTAAATACTCTCCAGCTGTGTGTGTGTATGTGTATGTGTGTGTGTGTGTGCGCGTGCGTGCGCGCACGCGTGCATGTGTGTGTGTGTGTGTGTGTGTGTGTGTGTGTGTGGTAGGACTGATGGAAGGTGTCTGCTCTCCATCCAAAGCTTGATTTTGAAAAGGCAACACTCACAATATCTCATCTAATATATTCTTCAAATTCATTGCAATTTCTCAAACCACACCATCCCCATAAGAACCCACATGGCATAATAAATAGAAGAGGAGGTTGATTTTCACAAGATGTGGCTATTATTGTTATAATTAATAATACCACTAAGACCAAATCCTAGATAATTATAATCATTAGCACCCATAAATTCAAGCTCAAGGTCCAGCTTTGAATTTCTAAAGAAGCCTAAACTAAACATGTCAGAAAAGGGAAAGTAGGTTTCTATCCTAACAAAACTGGTGACACAAAGACAGGATATGGTAGAGGTATTCTAAGAGTAATCACTTGAGCAAGCAAACAAAGAAAAGTCACTACACACACATAAGGTCATTCTACTAGGAACCAATAACTTCATACCAGGTGTAGTGGCACACATCTATAATCCCAGTATTTGGGAGACTGAGTCAGGAGGATCACAGGATCCAGAACAGCCACAGTAACCATGGTGAAACTCTCAGCAACCTAGCCAGCCCCTGTTTCAAAACAAAAAATTAAAAAGGGCTGAGGGTGTAGCTCAGAGGAAGAATGCCCCTGGGTTCAACCCCCAGTACCACCAAAAATAAATTTAAAACAGTAACTTCAGACCCCTTGTTCTTAGAAAAAGCAAAAACCTGGTATATTAATTTTTTTCTGCCCTTTATACAATTTATTCAAGTTCTCTTAGCATATAAGATGTATTTGCCAGTGACATTTATTCATAACAACCCCTGGGGTGTTCTCTGATTTCAAGCCTTAACTGAGTGCCCAACATTTGGCCTCAGGTATCCTTCTTGGGGGCTCTGAAGCAAATCTACCCACCTCAGAAAATGCTACAGTCCCACAAGACTGTCTTCTCTGGACCTCTATCCTTAGTACTCAAAAGAAGCTGGCTCCCTGACTCTTGGGGGTACAATTTCACAGCCAGTCCAAGGAAAAACATACTTTACCCTAGTGCCTCACTCAAAGCATTAATGATATTTAAAGCCACTTAAAAACAGGGGCTTTTTCATGGCCTTCATAATAATAAGAGGCCCTAATTTAGATGGCTGTGGTGGCCCACCTATAATCCCAGGACTTGGGAGGCTGGGACAGGAGGAGCACAGGTTCAAGACCAGCCTCAGCAACCTATCAAGGCCTTGTTTTAAAATAAAAAATAAGCTGGGGTTGTAGCTCAGAAGTAGAATGTCCCTACGTTCAATCTTCAGTGTCCCATCTCCCCCATCAAAAAAAAGTCCAGATTGGATTTACCTCTTTGGTGAGGTTTGTTTCTGAAGCTGAAAAGTTGTTAGAATCCCATTTTGTCTTTCAAAACAAAGAAGCAAGTCTCATTAAATTCACAGGTCAACAGTAACACTGTTCTCCTTCTAGCCCTTCCTAAAGCACACATATCCAACTGAACTCTCCGCCACTTGTAGTAAAAGAGAATACAACTCATTCCAAAGACTATGCATCATGCTTTATGTGAGAAAAACAAATGTAGAAAAATTGTTCTAGGTTAAATAGGTTCTTCAACAGATTCACTGTAGAAAAAGTCTTTTAGAAATAGAAATGGCATGCCGGGCGTGGTGGCGCACGCTTGTAATCCCAGCATTCGGGAGGCTGAGACCGGAGGATCCGGGTTCACGGCCAGCCTCAGCTACCTAGTGAGGCACTCCGCAACTTAGTGAGACTCGGTTTCAAAATAAAGAATAAAAAAAAAATAGGGTTGGGGGTGTAGCTTGGAGGTAGAATGCCCCTGAGTTCAATCCCCAGTACCGCAAAAAAAAATTAAAAAAAAAAAAAAAAGAAATAGAAATGGCAAATTTTATGGTTTGGATTTTTTCCCCCCCTTTTGGTACTAGAGATTGAACCCAGGGTCATCCTACCTCCAAGCTATTACTCCCTACTCCAGGCCTTTTTGTTTTTTATTTTGAAACAGAGTCTCACTACATTGCCAAAGGTCTTGCTAAGTGGCTGGCCTAGAACCTATAATCCTCCTGCTTCAGCCTCCCAAGTATTGGGATTACAGACATGTAATCCACCACACTTGGCTGGTTTGGATCTTAAGTGTCGCTCAAAGGCCACGTGTTAAAAGATTGATCTCCAGCCCATGGTGCTATTATGGGGTGGTGAAACTGATGTAGGATAGGAGAAATAATTAGGCAGAAAGGAGACAAATGGGAAAGAAAAATACAGATATCACTTTAATATAAACACCTGGAACTAAAGCGCGACAGCCTCCATTCCACCTTTGGAAGTTCCTTAGGCCCTGCCCCCCACCTAAAAGCCAGGACAAAGGACACTGGAAATTTACAGCTAAGGGCAGACCTATCTTGAAACCTGAGAAAGAGGAAGGACTCAATTTGGACCACCTACTCAATTTGCACCCACCAATTCCTGAAGAAGGAG
>PVLC010007435.1:0-63402 GCA_004027655.1 Graphiurus murinus | reverse complement strand
TCCCTAATATGTGGATGCTAGGGAGGGGATGTGGCATAAGAGGGTCTCCAGATGAAAAGGAGAGATCCTCGATAAGCATTGAAGTTGATTTAATTGTAGTGGACGCAGGGGGCAGAGGGACGCCCTCAAGCAAGTGATGTAATTACACAATCATATCAAGGTCACTCACCGAAGTGAACCTGAGGGGGAGGGAAGGGGAAGGGATTGGGGTGGGAATCGGGGAAAGGGTCAAATGAGAACTATGTGCAAATATGTTGTTAACAACCCGTACTTAACAAGGATGTATGTTATATTGCACGAATTACTACAATAAAAAAAAAAAGAAATAGAGATAATATAATAAGGAAAGATGTAATTACTTAGTGAAAATGAATGTTCACAGCCTGACTGCAGCAGAGTGGGACAGAGTTCCTAGCCCTGCATCTTTTTTGTAGCTTGTGTGTGTTGAGAAATTCTCCTAAACTAAGTGTGTGTGTGTGTGTGTGTGTGTGTGTGTGTGTGTGTGTGTGTGTTTTAAGGCCCTCATATTTTATCTAGCCAGAGAAGGCCCTATATCTCAAGAAAACTTTAGTTCTTACTATCAAAGTATTTAGAGGTCTGGCTTTGAATTGTTAATGCTACCTTCAAAGAAGGGTATTCCCAGTTGAAGTCAAGCCCCACGTTTAGCTCAGTCCTTGCTGTACAATTTAAGACAAGCTTCTCTCCAACAGATAGCTCGACTCCGTGAGGGGGGCTCAAAACCACATCATAAATCTTGGACCCTGGAGCAAGTAAGTTAAAAACACAGAAAGTGAGAAGGAAAAGAAAATGATAACTTGGCACAAATTTTTTTCGAAACTGATACAAAATGTGCTCTATCTTTCTTCCCCGGGGGCCTCACAAACAGGACTTCGTGGCTCTCTGGAATAAATCGCTTACAGAGATTTACAAGGCATTGCCTTCAGGGATCTCAAAGACCTTGTAACCCAGTGGATGCAAAAGCTTAGGCCTATGGTGCCAGCTTCAGGAAACTGCTGAAATTTCCATAAAACAGGTTCAATTAAAAGAACAGATGCCAAGCAGTGCTCTGAATGTTAAATTTGTCATAAAATGTGTTCCTGTAATGGCATTTTTTTTTTTTTTGTTCTTTGTCTTGGCAAGAAAGAAGAAAAATTCAATTGCATGTGGGTTTATCTGGTAGAGAAGAGTGGTTGTAATGAATTCCTCAGCACCAAATCCAAAATCTATTCATCATCCCTTGTCCTTCACCCTATACCTGAATCTCCAGGACCTTCATGTAGAAAGCAACTCTTTACTGTCTGATATTAATGGCATGGTAAGGAAATGTTCTCTTACCTACAACCACAACTATGTACATAATAGACTGGTAACTTTCATCATTAATTTTTGCTTCACAGAAGACCATGCCAGCATAGCTGATCATGTAACTGGGAATAGTGAAGCCTTTCTTCCTGTCCCAGGAAATTCTGTTTCCATCAGGAACAAACCTCTTTTCTGGATACCTCTGGGTAATAAAAAAAGATATATCAAATATTTAGTCCAGTGCAATCCCAAAGTGAAAAGCATGTAAAATGATCATTAAATGATAAATACTCTTATTTTTAAGAGTACAAGTGAGATTTATTTATTGTCATTTCCTCTTGCTAAAGGGATTTTAAAAATTCACAATGGACATGATGCTGGCAACAGGCTCCCCACCTTAACATTAGCTCAACTTATCAACACTTAAGAGATGATTGAAAAAGATATAACTTACAGCACAAAGTGACACATTGAGGTTTGAAATGGACCCACGACATGGAATCACCACGGATTTGTTTTTGTTCTCAGTAATATAAACAACTCCATGTTGGTCACTCACAGAAGCGATAAACGGTGATCTGTAATCTAGAAGCAAATTTAATTCCATCAGTGAGTTATTGGAGGGAAAGTTAGTCATTGTTCAGGTTCATAAACTCTAACCAAAGAAATGACTGCTTGGAAATGATGCCTCACACCATCAAAGGCATTCACAGATGAGTCTGCAGGTAGATATCTGGCTCCAAAGATATGTTGCAAGAGGGGTGTGTGTGTGTGTGTGTGTGTGTGTGTGTGTGTGTGAAAAATCTGGAAGAACACTCTCAGAATGAGATCAATTCCTTTCACAAAAAAAAATCAACAAACAATATATCTTACAGGTTCCGTATTTTAAGAGACTATTAATTTTTAAATAAAGAAAGAGACTTAATTTAAAAATTAAAGTTAAATCTATACACTTTGCCTATGAGTTTTACTGATGTTAAAAAAATTTTTCATCTTCTTTATAGGCAGGTAGTGCAAATGCCATGAAAACAACTTGAGATCTTTAAATTAATAGAAAATAACAATTTTTATTTCAGTTATTCACGAGAATGCTTTATATGGCATTTTAAGATTGTAAGAGATAAGAGTCTATATAAAAATAATGTTTAATAGTTATTGCATTTAGTTTAAGATTCAGCAGCTATTCATTTAAGTCTCCAGGAAGAAATGTTTAAAAAGCCACAATGCCAGCCGGGCGTGGTGGCACACGCTTGTAATCCCAGCATTTGGGAGGCTGAGACCAGAGGATCCGGGTTCGCGGCCAGCCTCAGCTACCTAGTGAGGCACTCCGCAAATTTGTGAGACTCGGTTTCAAAATAAAGAATAAAAAATAGGGCTGAGGGTGTAGCTCGGAGGTAGAATGCCCCTGAGTTCAATCCCCAGTACCGCAAAAAAAAAAAAAAAAAAGCCACAATGCCAAAGTCTGAGAAGAAAACCGAAGAGATTTTAAAGTCACTCAAACACTATTCATACAATGTTAACACACTCTGGGGAACAAACTCCATTCCCCAGAGATACAGACGATGTAGTGTGGAATCATGCTTGAAATCTTAGAGATGGCATTTCATCTTGTTATGCCCAACATATCTACCAAGCCTTTTCAGAGGTGAAGAAAGAGTTAATTAAATCAAAGGGGAGAAAAGCAGCTAATTCCCAGTAACAGCAGAACTTTGATTTCCTTCCCAGCTGGAAAGCACAAAAAAGCAGCCAATCTAGTGCACCAGAAGCCACAGGCATTATCTGATGAGCCCAGGACCCACTTCCTGGCTCCATCCATTGCTGTAGGGAAGGTGGGGTGGGGTGGGGGGGACTAAGGTGGATATTAGAGGGGACATTAAAGACCTGCCCATGGAGAATACTACATTCAGTATATTTTTCCCATTGTTAAACTTCATGACCAAAATCTTGGATAGCTCATCTTAGAACAGTAAGCTTAGATAGGAAGTGGAATTTAACGGTATACCCAAAGACAGCCAGTATACAAAATAAACAGTTCTATGAATGATGATGTCTTAATATTGCCTACATTTCATCTAACATGTAATATTAAAAAAACATTACATAACTTGCTTACAGAACAAGCCTTTGGGGGCTAAATTAACCCTTTGACCTAAGACTAAAGCTAGTCAGTAAATCATTTCTATTTCAGTAGACCCCAAATAGGAAGTAAACAAAAGAAACCCAAACAACCACCCATCCTCTCAAAATAAAATATTTACTGTAACTCATGAAATGAATTTTCACATGTCTCCAGGTTTCCTGACTTAAGGAGAAGGAAATAACGAGACATTATGGGAGAAGTTCATCTTGTAGTATTTCCAGACAGGCCCAAAGCAGGAAATCCTTGCAATCTTCTGAGAGAGCCTCATCTCCCAAGACTGCCAGATCAAAAGGAGCCAGAAATTCTCCAAGATCTGAGCCCTGTCTCTTTCAAATCCTGCAGAGGGGAGGGGAGGGCATAGAATTGTATCCTGGATGGTGCTTACCCTGAGCAATAATTCTCAAACATTGTGCAATTTAGGAGTGACAGGTTATTGTAGTCTCCACTTTTCCATAGTACTGATCATACTGCACTACCGAAATGTAAATGGAAATGTGCAAGTGTGTTTCACAAAGCTGATGAAATTCTTGTCCTATAAAAGTTGCTTCTAGAAAAAAGTCTAAGTCATTTTGACCTGCCTCAAATCCTCTGGGATGTAAAGTTGCATATAAATGTATAAATGTCTTTAAAAATCCATTCTTCACTGAAAATAAAAAGACTTAGTATATCCAAGCAAAATATGATGAACGCTTATATTCCTCAAAAGTACACAGAATTACAGGTATCTTGTTGAGAGGGGTTTTTGTTAAATACTTTTATTGGTGCATTGTAATTATACATCATAGTGAGGTTAAAAATGATACAAACATACATGCTCACATCAGTTGGTGTGTAAGATAGGTTTTCGCAAGAAAATTAAGGTAGTATAAGATTTTCAAAAAATAAAAGAAAGCATAATTCAAGTTATAAATACTGTATACATGCAGCATTGTATTTTATACCATACGGATGTTAATTTGGCCTCCCTGCTATTAATCCCTAATTGCAAATCCAATCTGATCACACAAGCAAAGAAAATAAATCCTGGTCTCACAGGTTCTTTGGGGGTCGAGTCTTTGTTAGCACACAAGTATACAAATTGTTTCTTACAAAGTACAAGGGGTGTGTGTGGGGGGGGGTCTATGTCCAAAAACCTCCAGAGCCCTTGGCTGTTTTCCTACGCATTCTTGTAAAAATCTTCTACCCTGTTGCAGATAACCTATCTCAGCCACAGAAACCTCTCTATAATTCACCTCCCCCCAATCTTCCTTGATTTCAAAGATTTCAAGTTTCTTTCTCAAACACCAGAAGGCTTTTTATGAGTCTCCACAGCCAACAGGGAACACAGATTGAGCAAAGAAACAGAGATCAGAGCCTAACTAACTGGGCAAAAGTAATGTGCAGCGGCCCAAGCTCCAGACCCAGCCAGTGAGTCACTCCTCAGAGGAAGCCTCAGGAGAGAAGAATTTTGTATATTCCCTTTGGCAACCAGCCTTTAGAGCAGGTCTTTTGTTGGACAAAATTCTTCTTCGTGCCTATTGTGTTTTATAACTGGTAGATCAACGTGGGAAATAAACTCTGTTCCACCACTTACCTTGAACATAGACGTAAATGACAGAGGCCATGTCAGTGTCCCGGTAGAAGCACTTGTAGGCTCCAGTATCATTTCCGATCACTCTTGGAATTGTGAGTGTCTTACAGTAGAAGTCATCACTGCACTCAGTCACCTCCAACCTTTCCTCAGAGCTACTCTGATTGTTGGGCCAAAGCCAGTCCAAGTCCCTCTGTCCCCTGAGAAAAGTAATCCCAGCAAGGCATTAATGTGAAGTGTCACACCATGAAGCTGCTTCTAAGAAAACAGAGAGCTTGCTTCTCAAACTTAAGTCAACTCCTCAACAAGGCAGATTCAGAGCTTTTTACCAATGATGATGACACTGGATCAAATTATAACCAAAAGCCATAAACTCGGTTTCAGGAGTCACCTATGAAGGGTCCTCAGTTTTTCATTAATTCACTCATTCATTCTGTCCACAGATATTTATTGAGCATCTACTAAATACAAAGCATTGTTGTGAGCTAAGGTATAGCTTGAGCAAATCAGATGAAAATCATTGCCTTGAGTGCTGGGGTAGAGCTCAGTGGTAGGGAACTTGCCCAGTTGCATAAGGCTCTGTGTTCAATACCCAGCACCTCAAAAAAAGAAAAAAATAGGTACCAATGCCCTTATGGACCCTCAGTCTAATTGCACTAACTAGGCAATTAAAAAGTAAGTAAAGTTTAATGCATAAAAGTCTATTAGTACTGTGGATAAAAATTAAGATGATGTTAAACACAGGAGTGAAGAGTTCTGGAGGGAAGTGACTTGATGAAGCTGGCCATATGAATAATGGGAGCAAGAGCATTTAAGGCAGAGGGAACAGAAAATGCAAAGGCCTGGGACAGGTGCATAGCTGCAGTATTAGGGAAATAGCAAGGATGTCAGAGTAGCCAGATAAGAGTGGACAAGGAGGAAAGTACCAGGTAAGGTTAACAAGGAAGCAGATGGAACTAGGTATGAACTGTATTAAAACACAGATTGTTTTATTATTGCATTTCTCTACTAAGCCCCCAAAGAAAATAGTCAGCATCAAGAAGAATGTCAAATCTTTGGCCCTTCATTCAAGGAACTTGAAATCTCTATGAAGCTGCAGCTACATGAGTGAAATGACTTTTGAACACTGTGGCCTTTTCAGAACCTGAGAAATGTTTGTGCAAAATTTCAAAAAGGGAGTGTGGAATCTTTGTGGATTTTAAATAACCTTTGTTTCCAAGGGTAGTTAGGAAAACCTACTGGGAAATGTCTTCAATGAGAAAAGCCAGAGAAACAGCAGCTGCTACTATGTTTTTTCCTGAGGGGTGGGTATTAGGGACCTATTATTGATAAGTGACCTAGGGTACCCTTACCACTCTGCAATCTTAACTGATTAGTGTCATTCTGTTGCCCACTTCATATTCTTCAAATATGAAGCAATAGCAATATGCTGCCCAAAGTTCTATGTGGACCCCCAGCACTGTCCCTGGAGGGTGGCATTGCCTCAATCCATCATGGCCTCTGCAAAAAACATACTGATCCTGAGAAGTCTCTAGGTCTTTCATGAATGATCACTAAATTCAGCTCCAAGGGCCTCTAGATTTCTTCTTGCCTCCTGGCTGCAAAGCAAATTTAAAGACCTTTTCTTGTCAAAGAGATCTGTTTTCCCAGTTATCAAAACTCAATAGTGTGGTTTCTTGCTGACAAATGGGAAGAAAGGCAAGCCAGAATATCAAGCCAGCACATAAAGTCCACGGCCTATACGAGACATGCATTCAGGACTACCACCAGCCAGATAATTGCTGCTACCCTCAGAACTTTAAAATAAAGGACTAAAAAGATATCTGAAAGCCATTCTGAGTAAAAAAAATATGTGGCTCAAAACGTCTTCAATTCTATTCTATAAGAATATGTCTCAACTTATTTATCATTTAATAGTCATTGAGTGTCTATGCCATATGCCAGGTGGTATATGGAGGGTGTGTGTGTGTGTGTGTGTGTGTGTGTGTGTGTGTGTGTGTGTTTGTGTGTTGTTTGGTGTATGTGCATGTGTTGAAAGCATAGTTGAAAAATGCCAGCAAAAGAGTACACAATTTTTGAAAGAATACCTTTCTCATGACTATATCAGTTCTTAGAAACTTCATGACTTAGGAACAATTGCTACAACCCTATGATAATTCTGTTGTAATGGAAATTATTTTCCCTTCAATAAACAATGAGTTCTTTAACACAGGAAATCTGAATCTAAAATAAATCTTTACCTGCAAGTGATCTGCAGAGTTGTATTAGCCATAATTGTAAGTATGTCTTTCTGTATGCTGAGCCTGGGCAGGTCAAGGGAGACACTGGGCAAACCTAGAAAAAAAATTAAATAAATGAATGTAGTTGCCATTGAGTCTGGCCCCATAGGAAACACCTTCCCCAAACAATGCACACTCTATACTTTAAAAGGCCTCTTCAGCAATTCATTGTACAAAACTGAGATTTACTTTTCACCATTCCCAGTAAAAGTTCACAAGCTGTGTCATAACAGGAAGAATGGGCAGATGGTCATAAACCAACACAACAGTTCTGCAATTCATGGAGCTAGGGTGGAGTTCCTGTTTTCCTGCATTGCCAACTTCAAGGTCTTACAAAAGGATATGGGACATTGAAACCAAATGAACCTTCATCTGATGATCTCAGTCCCTTGGGAAAGGACCCGCTGACATTTCTTATAAAACATAGGATGTACACATTCGGCTAAATTGCTGATTAATGAATACTACTTAGAGAGATTTCTATATAGCTCATCTATGTACCCTGAAGGGGATGAGAGTGCCTATGACCTCGTCTCTTTGTCCTTTATCAGTTTTCTAGTGCACTTCCTCTGGTAACTGAACTGCAAAGGTTGGAATACTGGCTCACAAAGACTGTGCATTAAAATGGGGGGCAGAGGAATTGAGGAAGAAAAAACACTGCCCAATTTCATCCATAGATGCATATTAATATAGTTTTCCTCAGAGAGAAGGACTAAAAATAGTGTAATACTAATGAACTACAAATGGGGACTCTCAACTTATTAATCAGAGCTCTGAATTCATCCTGACACCAAGATTGGAACAAAAGAAACCTGTCTGTACCTAAAGCCTAAAGAGACAGCAAAATACCTTGGGATATATTCTCCACCATGGACCATTTAGTAGCAAGACAACTGAATTTTAAATATGAAGAGCTACCAGGTATTGGAAAAGCATCAGAGAAAGAAAAACTGTCCACCATGCTAGGGTCTTAATGAATATCAAGATCTTTAAGATACCAGCTTAAAAAGTAATTGATGCTGAGCAAACACCCAAGCTTTCTAACTTATATCAAATCAACTAAGGAAAATAACACCCTAGCCCTAAGCTGGCATTCACTTTGATGGGCAAATAAGTGAGTATAAACAAATATGAACAAGTATGAGAGAGTATGAGTAAAAAGAGAATAAGCAAATATCCAGCACAAATATCCAACGCACTGGTCTATGGCTCCCAATATAAATAGCTGGATGCAAAATGAGCAACTGATAGCACATATTCACACACACACACACACACACACACACACACACACAGATGTGAAAAATACTTTGCTGACATCCCTATAGATTTATTGATCAAGAATATACTGGTTTTTTTTAAACATGGAAATTAAGTTACATCAATAAATCTCAGAAACTATAATTGACATTGGTAGTGACTTCTTATGTTTGGGGCAGTGATTCTCAAACTATATGCTGTATTAGAATATCCTTGGACCTACACATATGAACTTTAAAAGCATTTTGGGTGACCCTATCATAGATGGCCTATGGGCCACTCTTGAAAGGCTACTAGTCTGGGTAGTCAATTCACTTAATTAGCATAATACTCTTCAATATGAAGGCAATGTAGTCCCTCATGTAGCCAAACAATAAAGCAAAGTATTTAAATGCAAAAGAAACATCTTCTTGCTAGACTTGGTGGTACACACCTATAATCCCAGTACTAGGGAAGCTGAAACAAGAGGATCACAAATCCAAGGACAACTTCAGCAACCTAGCAAGTCCCTGTTTCAAACTAAAAAATAAAAAGGGCTGAGGGTATAGCTTGGAAGTAGAATGTCTCTGGGTTTAATCTCTAGTTTTTCTCTCTTTTTAACCACAAAAAGAGAGAAAAAAAGGTTCTCCATAATGGAATCCCACCTTACCTGAGGAAAGAAAAATGAAAACAATTTATTTGGATGTCTAGATTCAATCTTGACTAAGAAACATGCTAAAAACAATAACTTAATACAACTCACACAACCATCCAAATGAGAAAGAAATGTAACCAAAAAAGGTAGTAAACGGACTAGCTTCTCTATAAGTTATGCCACCCCCTCCCCAATAAGAGATTCTTTTTGCTTGTTTGTTTTGTTTTGTTTTGCAGTGCTAAGGATCAAACCTAAGGCCTCATGAATGCTGAGCAAATGCTCTACCACTGAGCTACCCCAACCCCTAAGAGACTCTTGAAAGTCTCTCATAAATTATTGCCACAGGTCATCTCACACTCTGGACACATTAGCTATGTAAAACTTTCTTAAAAGATATGTTCTTCATTCATAGGATGCCAAGACAACACCATATTATTCTAGAGATATGTCTACCACAAAAATCTGTTCAACAAGGCTATCAAAAAAACCTTCAGATTTACATCTGTAGATCGAGACTTAATTTTTTTTTTCATTTTGCTCCATTAAGCCCCATTTGTTTTCATTGGCAAATTTACTCTTCAGAAAGTTCTAAATAAAATGACTGTAAGAGGTACATATGCTACCACTCAATAAAAAGCCCTTTTATGTTCAAATCCCATAACCAATATTAATTAATTTGTGCACTGTTACCCTTCCAGCTCAAAGACGGGCAGGAAAAACAACAGTGGCTCTGTCTCTAGAATCCGATGGCACCAATTACAGCCCAATCCAATTAAGCAAGTCACACACTCCAAAAGGGCAACCTCACCATTATATTCAGGGCAACCAGACTACCGTTACTACGAAACACCCCAGGCTTAAAAGCAACTCACTTCTTTGTGGGATACAGAATCGCCACATGCTCCAGACCTTCATTCTCTTCCAAGAAAGGGGGAAAACGAGGCCTTGTCAGGGACAAATGAGTGTCCATGGTGGAGCTGGCCTTGATGAACTGAGTCATTATTAATAAAATTCAATAACTAGACAGATGAACTTGGTGCTGTATGTGAGTGCCAGTGTCTTTTAAGACATGTGACTCTTCTCTTTGGATATATGGAATTTTTCAAGGAATTATTTTACTTTTTTCCTTCCTCTGACCCTCTCCCCTTTCTTGCCCTGGAAAGGGTGGGAATTGACAAACTATGACTATAAGAAATGAGAGAGGGGGAGAAAGAATAAGAGAGGGAGGAGAAGAGAAGGAGGTAGAAAGAGCCATTGCACTAAGAGAGTGTGTGTGTTCCTAATCTTGAAGGAGACGGAAATTTTAGGTGACACAAGAGTGGCTAGAACTAGGTACCAAGTCCCATAAAGGTTTTCTAAGCTTGAACTTCTGACTGTGCTCTTGACCCCAAGGACCAAAGAGCTTTGAAAGATGTTAAGCTGTTTTGCACAGAAAGTTGACTGTTACTTGGAGACACTTGGGGAAGCTGTCACAGTCCTGGGGACAAAACCCAAAGTCCACCTCCGAGGAACGCGGCATCCTGCACCAAGGAACGGATTAAAGTGTCCCTGCATCTGAGCCCCACCTCATATAGTAGGTGCGTGTGTTTTCCAGCTATAAGGGAACAGCAGCCCCGGGGCCTGGCTCCACTCCTGCAGAGCAGAGTGCACTTGGTGACCCAGGCGACCAGGCTTGCGCTCCCTCCAAGGCTCCTATGTCTGCGCCAGCACTCTGATGTCCTGCACTGCCAGCGAAGATTTCACCGCCTGTTCCTGCCTGCGGGGGCACCTCCTGCCCTGCCCAGGGCGCCTTCCCACTCCCTCCTCCCCAGAGCCCGAGGGTGTGTCTGCTCCTCAGGACACCCTCCAGCCGGAGACCAAACTCACGGAAAAGTGTATGAAGTCCCCTCCAACTCTCCAGCTGCACGGTTCTGAGTTAGATCCTCTCACATCCCATCTCTCTTCCCGCACCCTACCTCTCTGCCTTCCTCCTAGCGAGTGGGCTCCTTACCCACAGAGGCGGCCCGGGTCTCCACGCAGAGCCACAGAGCGATAGCCAGCAGCACCTTGCTCTCCATCCTGCACCTCGCGCCGGGCACGGTGCCCAGTACTCGGGCGCAGGCTCTTTCTCTCTGCGTCTTCCCCGCAAAGAAGGCGCGGAGGTGGGAGGCGCTCCTCAGCCCTAGACCCCAGGGCGCCGGGGTCGAGGGCGCCCTGGCTCCGGCCGCGGCTGCAAGGGCGTCTGCGAGTTCGGGTAGGAGAGGTTATCCTGGCTGCGGGACGGGATCTGGGCTTTCTGGAGCGCGCCCGTAAAGTCCCGCACGGGTAGAAGAAACACAGTGAACCCACACCGCCGGTTCCCTTGGAGTCCTGGGACTCAGTGGCCGGTGGGAGCGCGGGCTGAAACTCTAGAGCGTGGGGGCGGAGCTTGTGGGCGGTGTGGGCGGGGCATGCCACTGGGGAGCCCCGCCCCTCGCTGGGTACCGGCCTGGATCCTCTCGCTCCCCAAGTTCTCTACAACCGATATTTCCCCCACCTGCCCAAGAGCGTGTCGGGTAGCGAGTCGTCCCGGGGAGAACGTCCCTGAGCATCAACTGCGTTTCTGATGGAAGTAAAATGTAGCCCGCAATGGGCCCTGAGCCACTCCAAGGTTCAGGCGGTGCCTGGACTCGGAGATGGGGGAGCATCACCAGGATTGCTGCGAGGGACGCTGCGCCCTCCCCAGGCGCGTCAAAGAGCGAGACCCTCTTCTTCTCCGAGTGCGTTCCAAGTGGCGGAGGATCCTCCGCAGGCTGGAGCAATGCGGAAGAAGCGGATCCTGAATCTAGACATGCTCGGGGGTCGCAAGCTGGCAGTGACTCAGCCAGTAGTTTGGGGGTTCATATTAGAGCGTCAGTTTTAAAGTGTTCTGTTTGGCCCACACACTCATAGTTTAACAACTCAATCTAAACGCCTTTATTTAGAAAGTGCACTTGCCCAGTTTTCCAACGTTCCTGCTATTTCCTCTTCTACGTGGAAACTTCAAATATTTTGAAGTTACCTGCCTAGACCCAGAAAGTATTTCAGTTTGGGATTCCTGTCTGCCTCTGACCAAGAAGCTACAGCTGGGCCGCAGGGAGGTGAAGTCCCTGGTCCTTCCCTGCGGCTATCCTCAGGCCAGGGCTTTTGTCTCCTCTGCTTCAGCACACGAAGCCAGAAACATGACTTTGGCCAGGCCCTTTTTCAGAGCAGACTCTTCCAGTCAAGATACCCTCTGTCCGCAGAGCAGAAGGAAGCACTCCGCCAGCGGACCTCACTGGAGGCTCCTGGCCCCTGGGCACTGTGACCAACTTCACAAAGCTCTCCTTGTGTGTAGACTTCCTGCAGCACTGTGTGGAGGGGAGCTGTCATCCTTTCTTGACCACATTGTTCCTTCCTGTTGTCATCTCTCCCCACGCTTGGGGAGAGACATCAAATGTCTTCTAATTTCCTTAGTTTTCTACTTCCCAGGTATATGCAGGTGCTTTTTAAATGACAAATTAAAGCTACATCATCAGCAAGACGAAGAGACAGAATTATTATTTCTACATCCAAACCAAACCAGATCAATTATATGTAGTTAATATAAAGTGTTGCTTTTCCTCTATTTAAAAATATTTACCGTATTTACTCTTCTACTTTTTCAGGTTGACAACCGAAATATTTTATGCTGTCTGAAATGTAATGAGTACATATGATGATGAATATGATGATTTTTTTTTAAAGGTGTAAAGGTTTGGAGTGGAAGGACCTTCCTTTGCAGACACAAGCATTTTTGTTTCCAATTTCTGCAAATGGTAGCTTAGTATAAATGCTGTTTTAAGCCTTTGCTTTTTTCACTTTAAAATATACTTTGAAGACCATTCTCTATCTACCCTTCATCTCTGTCTCATTCTTTTTAATAGCCGCATGCTGTTCCACCATGTAGATGCACTAATATTTATTTAGAAGAATTTATTTGAAGGTGAGGAGAAGATCCTTAAATGCACCCTTCTCTTCCTGCTAGTGCACTCAGCAAATAAACCAGGATGGGCTCTGGCAGAGCTGGAAAAAGGAGAGAGAGATGGATCCTGGTATGGAGAAGGCAACATTTCTCCATCTCCATCTCTCTGGGAGCCTTATTTACAATTCGTGACACTTCCTTTTCCTTGTCTTCTTAGAAGATAGTGTCTCCTCCAAATGCAAACCAGAACCTTGCAGGCCTGTGGTAATCACCCCTTTAGAAGTCTTGGAGGAAATGATGCATCTTTGATGGCCACAGGACCAGAGTTTGGCAGGATCTCAATGAAATCAGTCTACCACAGTCCCTCCCACACAACATTTAGAAGTGCCTTGTGTTTGTGGAAAATGCCCAAATCTGTTTTCCTTAAAAAAAAAAAAAAAGTCCCATGTGCAACGGTCTCCCATTACCTGTCATTGCTAATCTGATGTTGCAAGATGGCCATCACCTAGCAAAGTGTCCAAGTGTATTCTGTCGGAATAGATGGCGTTAGATAAATTTCCTGGAGAAACTATAGGGTAGTGCTTAAGCACACAGATTCTAGAACCACACTTCCCGTGTTTGACTCAGATCTATCACTTGCTATCTTTATGATCTTTACCAACTTCCTGGTTACTTTCCTATAAACCTTACAAAGGATTATAATAGTATCTTCTTCGTGGGGTGCTTTTTGTGTGTAGGATCCTGTGAGTGCTAGCTTCTGAATCCTATGTGCTTTACATGCAGTAAATCATTTAATTTTCATAAAGAGCCTGCAAAGGTTAGTTAGTTATCCTACCATGCAGGGCTCCTTGAGCTGCTAAGATCTAAACTGCAGATAAGGTTCATTCATTCTACAGTAGTTTTGAGCACCAACTATGTGTTAGACACTGTACTAGGAACTAGGGTTACAATGGTGAAAGTAATACAACATGAGCAGAAATGAGCAATCAGCGTAACAGCTTTGCCTAACACAAATCTAACTTAATCACAGACTACTTTGTGTCCCTGGGTATTTCTTTGAACTTGTGCACACACAAGTATATATTGTTCATATGCAAAACATACTGTAAATAACTATCTGTGATCCCCAAATTTGGTTCCATCACCACTAGTATTTTGGGACTTTGTATCTTAACAACTAAATATGAATATTGGCAAAAGGTTAATAATTATGGAAGTAAAATGATAGATATATAAAGGTTCATTTTTTTCTATTCTATTTTTACATGTTTAAAATTTTCCATGAGAAAATTTGTTTTTAGTAAGCATAATCAAAGTGATGTTCAGTCCAGAATAACACCCCTAACTTTCCCACCATCTGTGTCTTGATATGGTGAAAATTGTATTGTCAGTGACCTTAAGCATATATTTCCATCATTTAAGGCATCAGGTTCTTCATTTGTAAATGGAATAACAATTCTTACTTACCCTTCAGAAAGATTTTGAAACTCAAATGATGTAATCTCATGAAAGTGTTTCATAAACTGTAAAATACTTTTTCTGTGTCTTTGGTACCAGGGATTCAACTCAGGGGTATTCTACCTCTGAGTTACACCCCCAGCCCTATTTTGTTTTTTATTTTAAAATAGGGTCTCACTAAATTGCTGAGGCTGGACTTGAGTATACAATCCTCCTGCTTCAGCCCTGGGATTAGGATTACAGGCAGGCTCCATCACTCCCAGCCTGTAAAAAATACTTTATACCAATGGCTGTTGTCAACATTAAGAATATCAAAGTATTCTCTATCTTTTTGGGCATATAGACATAGATATAGAAATAGATATAAAGGTAGTGAAGAGATACATAGAAATAAATATATATGCATAATAGAATATTTTGCAGAAGACTGCACACCAAACAAATGCCTATCTCTGGGAAATGATGAGGCATAGATGTAGGAAGATAGAATTTGCTTTGTATATAATATTTTTTCAAACATGAAAGTGTTATTTTAACAAATAAAAAATATAAATCAAGACCAACTGTCTTTTCTAATGGCTGCTATATTTTCAAATCGGGCTGTGTTTTTATTACAGATCTACATACTTCCTCATGCTTACTTCATTTAATTTGTTTCCCATATCTGTTTGTGTTGTAATTAACCAGAGCCTATGACTACCTCACCAGATGTTGGCTCAGTTTCACAACCCATCCGTATTCATAACTGTGCCTTGGAAGATTATAAGCATAGCCTTTATTTCTCATTGTCTGTCTTTTTTACACATCTGAGTTTATTTTACTCCCTGTGTAATGTGATGTAATATATATTACATTATAAATAATATACACATTCTATAAATATGTATTTATATCATATAATATATTAGTTATTAGATATGTGTGTATATATTATGTGATATATATATATAGTGTGTGTTTGTGTGTTTGTTTGTGTGTGTATGTGTGTGTGTGTGTGTGTGTGTGTGTGTGTGTGGTCCTGGGGATTGAACCTAGGGGCGTTCTACTTCTGAGCTATACCTCCAGCTCTTTTTATTTTGAAACAGAATCTAAGTTACCGCATGTTGACCTTAAAATTGCAATTCTCCTGTTTCAGGTTCCCAAGTACTGAGATTACAGGCATGCACCACCACTCCCAGCTGTGATTTATATTTTTAACTTGAAGTGTAATTTCATATTCAATGAAAAGAAGATTAAGTCACTACAAAGCCCAACCTTGGATATTCCATCAGTGTTCAATTTTATTCATAATGTCTTACATTTTAATGAATATAAAACAGACTCCTTGTCCTTTTTGTGAAAGATTAAACAGGTCTTCATTGCTTGATATCTGCAAAGGAAAATTCTCAGTTTCTCTAAATGTATAATCTATGTTCCCTCACCTTAATCCACTCACATTGTTTCTTGGAATCTCACATGAAGATAAACATAACAATTCAAAAGCATGTAAAAGATGCAGGAAATATAAATAATAAACCAAAAATCCACAGAGCACCAGAGAAGGATATCAGAAAATACTAAAAGTAGTCAACATTTGTTGAGCACATCCCTTGAGCAGACACTGTTCTGAATGTTTAGCTTCATTTCTCACTCCATCCTTAGGCCACTCCTTGAGGGCGGCAAACACTGTTAGTAACACTTAGAAGGAAGAGAAGAAAATATTTATTCTTTTTTTTCTTTTTTGCGGTACTGGAAATTGAATTCAGGGGCATTCTACCTCCAAGCTACACCCCCAGTCCTATTTTTTATTCTTTATTTTGAAACAGGGTCTCACTAAGTTGCTGAGGCTGACTGCAAACCCGGATCCTCCTGTCTCAGCCTCCCAGGTACTGGGATTACAAGTGTGAGCCACCATGCCTGGCAAAAATATTTATTCTTAATGTAAGCATATGCTTCTTTGCCTTTCTAAAAGTCTTACAAAATAAAAAGTGTTATACCTGTTTGCAAACAATTAATGAAGTTTTCTCACTGCTAGTAAGCAGAGTGATAAAAATCAAGATACTCTTTGCATTCTAATAATAAAAAGAAACAGATTTGGGGAGTACTTATTATATGTCAAATATTTTCCTTGGATTACTTTATGTGATATTCAAAATATAGTAGCCAATAAAGAAAATCCTATATTATTCCCATGTAACAGAGGGAGGGAATGAGATTTAGAAGGTTTAAGTAACTTTTCCAATGTTTGCCATCTATAACTGGTGGAATCAAGATCTAAAAGTAGAAGGTAACGAGCATCCAAGATAGACCTCCCCAAGGAAATAAAAACAGATTTTTATTGAGGTCTGATCTCATTCAAGTCAAGAGCTGAGTAAATCGATTCCACTGGCCTCTCCATGAAAATCACTTTCATTTTCCTAGGCAGATGGAAGGCTCAGAGAGACTTAGGAAAGGTACTCTAAGAGCCTGATCATGGAAGTATAAAAGGCAGGTAATTACACCCCCTCCTTCGCCCATCCTAGAGACTCCCATCCACACTGAATCTTTCCCTCTAAAAATGAAAAGCAGTTGCTTCAATATAAATGATGATTTGTGCATTTCTTTTCTGCCATGTTTTTATTTTTTTGTCCTTTGTTCTCTTGGACCTCCAATACCCAGCTCAAATGTCCATTCTACATGATATGTTTTGTTTTTCATTCAGCTATCTACTTCAGTTGAGCCAGACAGAGGCTTAACCTCACCTGAGAAAGTAGTTAAGTTTAAAAGAATGACTATTAGGGTGTAATAAAAATGATTAAGGATATTATGATGATGACTATTTAATAAAATATACTTTGTATATTATAGACTTATTCTGATATGTCTGATTAGAGTTATTATGCTGGGTACGGTGGCCTATGCCTGTAATCCCAGTACTTGGGAGGCCAAGACAGGAGGATTACAGGTTCAAGGCCAGCCTCAGCAACTTAGACCCTGTTTCAAAATAAAAAATAAAAAGGGCTGGGATGTAGCTCAGTGGTAGAGAACCCCTGGATTCAATCCCCTATACCACACACACACACAGAAAGGAGTTATAAAAATACTGTAGGATTAAAATTACATGTGTTGGCTATGTATAATGTATCTTATATAGTCATTCTTAATTTTTCAATTAAGTAATACTCATACATATAATAAGTATATACAGAGTTTTATGTAACTTATACTTTGTCCTAGAAAAATTAATATAAACTATTCTGTTTTCCATAGAACTAGATAATTATTTTTCTTTTCCTATATACATATAGCATTTATATGATATGTGATAACATAGTCAGATATTTATGCAAATGTTCCTCCTTCAGAAGCAGAAATCAGATCAAATCCATTTTTATATTCCTAGTTTCTAACACCTCTCAACACATTGATGATGTTCAAATTATATTTTTTGTCATTTCCATTTCTGCTGATTTTTGTTTCTTCTTTGTCCTGTCCCTCCACAGAATCATGTGGCTCTTGGGTACCCATCATAATTGTCTTTATAGACAGCAACTTGTCAAAGTAAGTAGAACTATACAATATCAACAAAGATACAAACACAGTTCTTAATTAATTAAGCAGTGAAGATTGAATTTTGTTTTTCATTTTGAATAAAGAAAAAGAAATAGAGTTTTTATAAGACTTACATATGCTATAGGAGAAATGTGTGATCTGAATTTGATGTCTATAACATTTGCAGACTATAACCATTTTCCAGTGAATTAGTACCATCTTCCCTCTGAAAGTTTATCAAGTTTGCAAAGAACTAAATAGTATAACAAAAATCCTTTTGTTTTCTCTCAATGCGTAGCAAATCATCAGTCCCTTATAAGGAGCATATATAAATATATGTACATATGTACATACATATATATTTTTTTCCAGGTTAGCCATACTAGTTTGAAGTATTGTTCACATTTTTTTTTTTTTTTTTTTTTTTTTTTTGCGGTACTGGGGATTGAACTCAGAGGCATTCTACCTCCGAGCTACACCCCTAGACCTATTTTTTTTATTCTTTATTTTGAAACCGGGTCTCACTAAGTTGCGGAGTGCCTCACTAAGTAGCTAAGGCTGGCCACGAACCCGGATCCTCCGGTCTCAGCCTCCCAAATGCTGGGATTACAAGCGTGCGCCACCACGCCCGGCTTGTTCACATTTTTTACAGAATAAAGGATCACATCTCTCAGTAATGTTCCTCACCAGCACCAAGAGCTAATCAATGGCAGCAGAAAAGTTTTGTGTTCTTTTTATATAAATTTAGTCTCCAGAGTTTCCAAAACATTGGTGAACAGTCCCTCAAGGCATAAATAAAACATCTCTTTGAGCAGGGTTTCTGAACATTCATTCCTCTTATATCTCTGCCTGGTGCACATAATCAACCAAACTGCTCGCCAAAAAATGCCTCACATGGAGAGAAATTTGAAAATAAAATGAAAAATACAACTTTATATGTAATTGATAATCATCCAAAAACCAGTCAGGCTGATTCTGGGTAGATGAAAGGCCGTAAGGGAGTCATTTTATGCATCTGCCCACATAATATAAACAGAAATTCCAGATGCTGAGAAAATGAATCTACTAACAAAACACCACATCAAAAACATCAGACATTAAAATGATCTTTGAGGTATACAACAACACCTATATCTCTCCTCATCCTAAGAAAACTCGACCTTGCTCTCACTAAAGCTATTTTGCTGTCTGGTAATTTTACCTTCAGAAAAATTCTTGAAAAAGAAGAGGCTAAGCCAGCCTTGGTGGCACACACCTGTAATCCCCGTACTTGGGAGATTGAGACAGGAGGATCGAAGGTTCAAGATCAGCTTCAGCAGCTTAGCAAGACTCTCAGCAACCTAGTGAGATGCTATTTCAAAACAAAAGATAAAAAGAGCTGGGAGTATAGCTTGGAGGTAGAATGCCTCTGGGTTCAATCCCCAGTGAGAGTGTAGCTTGGAGTTAGGAACATCCCTGGATTTCATTCTCAGGATGAAGGAGGAGGAGGAGGAAGTCAAAGAGGAAGAGGAAGAAAAGAAGCTATCTCTGGCCAGACTTGGCAGCGCATGCTTGTAATCTCAGTACTTGGGAGGCTGAGAAAGGAAGATCACAGGTTTGCAGCCAGCCTCAGCTACTTAGTAAGGCCCTCCTCAACTTAGTAAGACCCTGTCTCAAAATAAAGAATAAAAAATAGTGCTGGGAATGTAGCTCGGAGGTAGAATGCCCCTGGGTTCAACCCCTAGTACTGAAAAAAAAAAAAAAAAAAAAAAAAAAAAAAAAAAAAAAAAAAAAAAAAAAAAAAAAAGAAACTATCTCTCACCTTTTCTCCTCAGTACAATAGCTTCTTCTTCGTGTTGATCATGCCCAGCATGCCCACAGCATTCATCCCACTGTCCACCCCTTCTCAGAGCTCCGTCTTCTCTAGTTGCTCATGGCCCTGTGAGCTCCTACCTACCCAGCCAATGCCCTTCACTGGCTCAAGCTCCTTTGCTCAACCGTAAACATAGGATGCTCCAAATCTGTTCTTGCTCACCATCCCTTGTGCTCTTCCATGAGCTTCTCAGGGATCTCATCCCCCACCCCATGCCTTCAACTATCTTCATTATAGGGATAACTTACAAAATTGTGCTCTTCTACTCTGATTTCCTACCTTAGCTCCACATACTAGTCTCCAATCCTTCCTGGACATCTCCATATATATGTTTCAACAACTTTTTCTTCTGGAATTGGAGGTTGAACCCAGAGGCATTCTACCTCCAAGCTATATCCCCAGCTCTTTTTTAAAAATTATTATTACTTTTTATTTTGAAACAGGGTCTTGCTAAGTTCCTGAGGTTGGCCTTGAACCTGTGAACCTCTTGTCTCAGCCTCCCAAATACTGTGATTACAGGTGTGTACCACCACGACTCACTTCTTAAACTCCAGTATCCAATACAGTACTCTTTGTCTCTTTACTCCTACGCTGCCTCCTCCAGCCTTCTCAAGCTTAGAGTCCTTCTAAATGCTTATATTCCACATGATGGGGGCCAATGCTATTCCCCTGTCTTTTTTTTTCTCCTGAATCCAACCTTGTCTATTGATGTCTCTCATATCAATTTCCTCTTTTCATTTATTAGACTGCCCTGACTCACTCTGCTACTGAAATTACCTTAAAACACATGGCTCATCTATTCTTCACCTTTGACAGCTGGAGTTACACATAGCATAAAACCCCAAATCCTAAACCTGGCATTTAAAGTCTTCATTCTTTGCCTGCCTCCTATTTATCCAACCTATCTTTCAGTACATAATATACATCTTCTGTGCAGCAACCATACAAGGTCCATTGGCCCCTTCCAGAAGATGCTTTAACTCATTTGTCTCTAGCTCAATGTGGTCTCTTTGCTTAGACTATGCTTTATTCCAGTATCTACCTATAAAAGGCAGGCCTCCTGTCAGAGTCAAGCCCCAGGAAGTCTCTGTATCCCCTTTCCTCCTCCCTCCATCTGACTTACTCTCTCACTGTCTGTAACAGTAATGGTTCCTTGGGTTGTAAGCAATAGGAACCTCCATGCAAACTGGCTTAAATGCATAGAGTCATGTACTATAATTACAGACTGTCTTCGGACACGCTTCATCCAGGCTCACCGTGTCATCTTCCCATTGTTCTCTGTGCTTTTCTTAATTCTGTTCTCAGGTTCTCTTCATAGTAGGAAAAACAATGGCTTCACATCCTCATTCCACAATGTCCACAGAAAGGGGAAAATATCTTTGCCAGTAGCTCTTGAGAAACAAAGAGGAAAACTCTGCCCTCTGCAAATATCTTCATCTCATTGCTTCATCCCTAAACCAATTACCAGGAATAAGAAAGACCAGATGGACTAATATCCATCAGAGTTCACCTTTGCAATTAAAGAGTGTGGTCTATAACACCAAAACCACATAATTAAAATGTGGAAGGGACTAGTCCCCAAAGAAAAATCTAAAGATTTTTATAAAAAGTGAGGGGAAATGGATGTTAAGGAAACAACTAACTAATAACCACCATAGTCTCATGCTCCAAAGATCCATTACTCAACCTCTGTTTAGCATATTGGTATCCTACCTTATAGCAGATTTGAGTATGTGTCCCTGTCTCTCTCATTATATTGTAAGGTGGAAGACAGATTTATCATAATTTTTATAATTTTTCTCTAAATTTCCAAATAATTGAAGGCAAACTTTTCATTCTTCCTCTGAAATTGTTTTGCCTTCATCCAACAGTGTCATCATGACGATAACTACTATATATGTGTCAGATCCCGTTGGAAGCACTTTTCATGGGTTGACTCACTTAATCCTCATCACCAAACTATTCATCTTCTAGATGCAGAAACTAAGGTTCAGGGGCATTAGGCAATTTTCCCTAATCCTAGAGTCCATGTATAGTGGAACCAGGATTTAAGCCAAAGTAATGTGAATCCAAAGTCTATACTCTGAAGCAGACTCTTGTACTGATTCATATTTATTGGTTTTCTCAATAAAAAATACCTCCTGGAGAAACTCACTAAAAAGCTACTTCTTGTCTTTCAGTCTTCCCATTCAGAGTATCTCTCAATCTTGTCAAGTCTTCTGTCCTAAAAAAAATCTGTTCTTTTTGGTGTGTTTTTACATTAAGTTAACCATCCAAGTTCCAACCATCTGTTGGCTAGAGTGCTAGAACAATGTGTTTGAGAATCAATCAAATCTCATCTTTTCACCCAAAACTATCCCTATAGCCTCAAGAGTCTCCTTCCTGACCCGATCTCCAATATCCAATGTTGATGCCCTTCAGCTCATAATCAGAAGAGGATGAGAACATCCTGAATGAATGGTATGCACATATGGAGCTGCTACTGACAATTCTTATGGGACAGCAGGGCAATTGACTCTGATACTCTTCATCCCATGGAACTCAGAGAGCTGTGGGGGCCTCAAGAGATTACACACCCAGTTTCTTGTCTTCAATCAACAGTCCATTAGCCACTAATGATGGATCTTGACTATTTGCATCTTGAAGAGATATTAAAAGTTTCTCCAAAACCATACTTAGCAACACAGAAGTTCCCCTGCCATGTGACTGTGACAGGGTCACCTAACATTCTATACCCGGCAACCCGTTGCAGTGCCAGAGGCCTGTTCCTTGAGAACAGGTGACAAATTGCTGAGCAATCTCTACTCATTCAGCAAAGTAATAGCTTACTTTTTAACAGCAAGGTAATTATGACATATCTATGCAAATGCCAGAATTTTAAACTTTTTACAAGTATTACCCAAGCACTAGACATGCTGTTTCTGGTTTTTATTAGAAAATTTATTAGACATTTATTTTCATTTTATTTTAGATTCATGTTATTATTTATTTAAGATTTATTAGGTAATTTATATATTAACAATAAATCAGTGGTTCTTAATCCTGGTTACACATTAAAATTCCGTGGGTCTAAAGAGGTTAAAAAAAAAAAAAAACACTGGTATCTGGCATCTTTTCTATCTCAAGTTAAAAATCTCTGGGAGGAAAACCTGATCAATAGATTTGTTTTCTATTTGTTTTCCTGAAACTCTTATTCATGAAAAACAAAAAGACCCTTACAAAACTTAGAAATGAAAACATGATAGCTCCAGGACTATTTCATTCATTGAGTGCTAGACTCACAGTGAGCTCTCCAATGAGAACCAAAAGTATGTGGAAATTTTAAAAATTGTCACTCATAAGAACAAAATAATTTATTCTTAACAAACGCAAAACTGTTAGGAATAATTTTAAATATTTTTCACTCCCTAAAAATCTATTTAATGTGAATCTGAGTAAATTTCAATGTGTCTGTCACGATGCAAGGTGAATCTTCCACTAGGCAGAGGACCTCTAACAAGGTCTTACAACATCCTTGAGGATTTCATATAGCTATTTGATAT
Organism: Graphiurus murinus; assembly: GCA_004027655.1. NCBI lineage: Eukaryota > Metazoa > Chordata > Mammalia > Rodentia > Gliridae > Graphiurus > Graphiurus murinus. The sequence goes on along the minus strand of PVLC010007435.1, from coordinate 39,915 downwards.
TTTACAGCATGAAATGTTTCTATTTACCACTGGAAAAAATTTTTAAGAAAGTAAAAGACTCTAAAGTCGACAGTCTGAAAACACCAATTCATTTTGATAGAAAACTACAGCTTTTCAGGTCCTCGCTTCAGATAGAAGATAAGCATTCTATGTTTATTGAAGCAACTCTCAATTTTTTCCAAGTTATGGTTTTTGTTAAATGCTTTTTTGACTGAAAAAAGAGCTGCTTGAGAGATGTTGGGTGGGAGGAAGGCACCAAAATTGAGTTTCAAGAAAGATAAATTATCTAAATCAGTTTCTCTCATCCAGAAACATTGCTGAGTGCAATGTAGTATGTGATGTCTTTCACCCTTCCTAACTCCTTAAGTCAAAAGACAAATTCCAATAAATTAGAGTAATGCATAGAGATAACTCTTGTGTCCAGTTGTCTTCAGTTTAAAATAAGGATGCCAGACTCTAACCATCCCTAAAATTCTTTAGGAGCTTGTGTTTAAAAAGATTTAAAATGCATGTAGATGTGTGCTTGTGTACAGAATACACGCTAAAATCTTACTAATCCAAATGTAACCATGATTATTCCTCAGTAAGAAAAAAAACAAATGACTTAAATTTTCTTCAAGAATCATGTAATATTTTTACATGCATATGAACAAAAGAAAAATCTTAAAAGGCACACATGAAACTTAAAAATAATTACCCCAAAGATGAGGATAGGGGATGAGAAGATAGAAAGGATTTCATTTACTATTCTATGCTCATCTATGTTTTTAATATGTTTATTGATGATTTATAATTTAAAACCATAACATAAGTAATAAACTTATGTAATAAATTATGGAAGCATCTCACTTCTAAGTACCAAAACCTGTGTTAATTTTCTATGACACTATAACAAGTGACACCAAAACCTGGTGACCTCAAACAATAAAAATTTATTATTCTAGCATTTCTGGGGGACATTAGTGTGGGAACCATTTAGCTGAGTTGTCCTGTTTCTAATCAGTCATGGATCTGTAGTAAAGATGTCAACTAGGGATATAGTCATGGGATGGCTTTACAGGGACAAAGGAATCCATTTCTAACGTGACTCACTCATGTGACTATTAGTAGAAGGACTCACATCCCCATGGAATGCTGGGAGTCTCCACAGGGTTGTTTGGGTGTTCCCATGACTTGGAAGTTGGCTTCCCTAGAGCAAGTGATCCAGGATAGCAAGGTGAAGTTACAATGTCTTTTATGATCTAGAATCCGAAGTCATATGCTGTCATGTTCACAATATCCTGTGAGTTCACAGGTCAGCCCTATTCAATTTAAGAGAACATTAATACCAGGTCTCGACTATCAGGAGACAGAGGTCAGTGGGGACCATCCTGGGGCTGGTGACATTTTCTCTCCTTCATGTTTTAGAGTTTCCAGCATCCAAATAGTGACCATATTTTGATAGACTTATCCCAAAGTATTTTGTGTTCTTGGATGCCATTGTAAATGGTTCTATTTTTAAGCTTTAATTTCCAGTTGCTCTTTGCTACTTTACAGAAATACAATTCGTTTTTTATGTTGTCCTTGTCATCTGTGCCTTTGCTAAACTCACATACTAGTTCTAATAGCTTTTTGGTGGATTGTTTGAGACATTCTATGTAGATAATAATGTACTGTGAATCCTAAAAGTTTCATTTTCTCTTTTCCAGTCTGTATGCCTCTTATTTGCTGATTGACTGCATAGGCTAGGCTCTCTGATACAATGTTGAATATATGTGATGAGAAAGTACATCCTCACCTTTAGTGTGAAAAGAAGACATGCAGTCTTTCCTCTTAAGTATGATGTTACAGGTGCTTTTCATGGAGTTTTTTTTATTAGACTGAGGAAGTTCCCTTCTATTCCTTATTTATTGGAAGTTATTATAAATGAGTGTTGAATTTTGTCAAATGTTTTTTTCTGAATCTATTGAGATAATCATATAATTTTCCACTTTTAGTTTGTTATAATGTCAAATTGCACTGATTTTTTAATGTTGAACCAATATTACATTCCTAAGACAATCTCCACTTGGATACGATGTGCTCTCTTTTCCATATAGGGCTATATTTGATTTGCTAATATTTTGTTAAGGATCTTTTGATCTATGTTCATGAGGGATATTGGTCTATTGTCTTTTCTTTCTCTGATTTTGTTATCTTAGTAATGGTAGCTTCATAAAATTAGTTTAGAAGTATTCCCTTCTCTTCTATTTTCTTAAGCCATATATATTTAGAGGAGAAATGATACTGTTATCTTTTATTTGCCTCTAAGTAATTTGGGATGGAAGGAAGAATATGTATGAGTATATATGATACAAGATAGGCCAGGAGTTGATAATTACTAAAGATTAGCCACTGGGTATATGAGAACTTATTATATTTATGTCTGTCCTTCTGTATACATGCTTGAGATCTCCAGTAACAAATTATTTTCTTTTAAAAATAAACCAATGTCCTTTTGGCAGCATCTCTCCTTCTTTCCAGTTAGTATGCTGGAAGAGGAAGACGTCCCAAAATTTCAGCAAAGAGGGAGAAGAGGCTTAGACATGGAGAGTTCAAAATCTTTTTAAAAACTGTGCTGATCATTAGCATCCAAATATGTATTAAGAAGAGAGTAGAGCAAGCTAATTACACCTTCAGCTCAAATGTAGGATTTGAGACAGTCTTAATTTCTTGGCCTTAACTTAGTTCTGAAACCATCGACCCTGTAGTGCCATGGTTGTCAAACTTTCACGTGTGTGAGACTCACCCAGAGAGCTTCTAAAAGCACAGTGTTTAGGGCAGTGAAACTCTTCTGTATCATGCTACAATAGTGGACACATGCCATTATACATTTATCAAAACCCTTAAAATGGACAACATTCAGAATGATCCCTAATGTATGCTACAGACTTCGGGCAATAATGATACTGTAATGTAGGATCATAATAAATGCACCACTGTGGTGGGAGAGGTTGATAGTAGAGATGGCTGTGCATGTGTGGGGAGGAGTATGCAGGATCTCTCGGTACTTTCTACTTGACTTTGCTATGATGCTAAAATCAACCTAAAAAAAATAGTCTATTTAAAAATCAACAATATAAGCACAGATGATTGGACTCCATCTTTAGAGTTTCCGTAGGTTTCTGTCAGAGCCAGAGAATCTGCATTTCTAACAAGATGCCAAGTGATGATAACAATGTTCATCCGGCAAACTCCATTTCAATATAATCCTTCAGATTTCAGAAATGTTCAGCTTATAATTTAAACCCTGAGTTCAATCCAAATAGAATATTCCTTTGTTCATAAACTACATTGACTGTAAATTCTGTGTGGTACATTTTAACAAACTCTCTTGGGCACCTACCATGTGCCAGGCCCTCTGCCTGCCAGGAAGGCGCAAGGATACATATTCACAAAATGTTCTTATCTTCAGTCCCATTGAGTAATTTTAGAAAATTTTATATTCAATTCTCATCTAAGCTATTTCACTTGCAATGGAACTGCTTTTAATTTCTTTAAAACAGTTTAGTAGTTGAGTTCACCCTGTAGTGTAAAACAGTACAGTGGTTTTTCTATATCCTGATCTGTAACATAATCCAAGTCATCTCAAGTTTCCCCAGAAAGGACCTGAGAAATTATCTTACTCATCCACCCTTCCCTGTCTTATAGTTGGAGAAAGACAGACTCAGAAAAATGAGGCAACTTTTCCAAGAACACTGAAATAGTAAGTAATAGAGACATAACTAAGTCTAAGTCATAGGACTCCTAACATAGTGCTATTCTCATAACATCAGGCCTCATGACTTAAATTCCACCATTAAGGAAAATTATAGATCCCTGTGTCTAAGAGATATTTCACAAATTCCAGTGGAATTTCATGATTAATTTAAACTGCTGATCTTTTTTAGTTAGAGGAGGAAAGATAGGAGAAAAAGATAAAAGAAGGGGGTGGTAGTGGTATAGTAGTGTGACAGATAATTTCCTGTATGCTATATACCAGAACTTTCTTAGCATGTTTACTCTTCTCCACAACTCTATGAGGATGTACAATTATTATACTCATTTTAAATATGAGAAAATTAAGGCACAAAAAGTTTAGTAACTTGCCCAAAATAAATGGCTTTTGCAATAAATTTCATCTAATGGACTCTGGCATAATTAATTCTCCAAATGTACCAAATTCTGCTGGGCGGATGATGTAAGCAATATGTTATCATCGTGTAGAGTCGCATAGTTCTTCAAAGCCCCAAATCCTTTTTAGATAGCTAAGCAAATCTCGGTGGAATAGTTGAAAGCATCAGGAAATTTAAAATTCTTTCCCTTCTGCCTGTTAAAAACTTATTGAACAATTCTCTTCTTCTCAACAGGCCAAATATTAGATTTAAAAAAAATTGTTTTCTCAGCAATCAGATTCATAAATAGGTCAAAAGGCTTCACTGGCATGGAACATGCCCAAGGTACACACGTAGCCAGACATATCCACACACCCTCAGTTAGAGTCACGCACAAACATTACCTTATACCCTGGGGAATTATTGTTAGCTATCTTTAGCCAAACTGGTTTTGCTTGGCAAACTGCAACTCCCTACAGGTGCCACCTATTCTCTGTGAAGTGTTTCCTTTTCCCAGAACTATGGCACCACATACCTCCTTGTCCCACTCAACATCTGTTTCTACTTTTGTGCCAGCTAAGGCCACCTGACCTGCGAAAGGAAACAAGACAAAAGTTCATGGTCAGAGTCTACCCACATGTCAGGTTTTGGCCCTGGAAGCACAAATCGGGAAACTCACTTGGGATGCCAAGCACTGGTCTACTGTAGGAAGGGGCTATGAAAATTCATTTCCCTTATTCGTCTGTTGGTGTTAATTAGAAAATAAAGAAGGGCTCTAAAATCTAGAGAAATCAATTCACAAAGTGACTGATTGTTCAGTATATTTTCCAAAGCAGTGCAGATTTCCACAGAGGCTCTGCAACACAAATAGAGAGGGATACAACTTGCCCTGAAGAGGTTCATAAGATCAAGAAGTCAGACGAGGTCCACTAGAAGAGATGCATGCAAAGCTAGATACCAAATTCACAGGACAATCAGTAAGTATCTTGGACACCCTTCACAACACGCAATGACCGAGGGCGGGGCGTGACAGGAAAACCTCAATGGTGGCGAGATGTCAACACCAGCGACTTAGCAAAAGCTTTGCAACCTAGTGAGACCCTGTTTCCAAATAAAAAATAAAATTTGACTGGGGGTGTATCTTAGAGGTAGAATGCCCCTAGGTTCAACCCCCAATACCACAAAAAAAGCAACAACAACAACAACAAAATGAAACCGGGCCTGGTGGCGCACACCTGTAATTCTGATACTTGGGAGGCTAAGACAGTAGGATGGCAGGTTCCAGGTCAGCCTCAGCAACTTAGCAAGACCCTGTTTCAAAGTTTAAAAAAAAAAAAGAAAAAGAAAGAAAAATATGGGATTGGGGATATAGCTCACAGGTAGAACATCCCCGAGTTCAATTCCCAGTAGCACAGTAATAACAATAATCATAATAGTAATAATAATAAAAGTTGGAGTATAGCTCAGAGGTAGAATGCCCTGGATTCAATCCCCAGCACTACACACACAAAAAAGGAACTAGTTTTGTAACAAATGAAATTACAGTACTGTTTGTGTGTGTGTGAGTGTGTGTGTGTGTGTGTGTGTGTGTGTGTGTGTATCTGCATGCATGCAAGCATGGTACTGGGGACTAAACTCAGGGGTGCTCTACCACTGAGCAACACTTCCATCCCTTTTAATTTTTTATTTTGAAATAGGCTCTTGCTAAATTGCTGAAACTGACCTCTAACTTGCAACGCTTCTGTCTCAGCTTCCCAAGTACTAGAATTATAAGTGTGGGCCCCTGTATACAGCTCAGTACTTTCTTCTAAACCATTTACCAGAGTGAAAATCACTAATTCACAACTCTCCTAACAGCTGAACAGAAAATCTTTGTCACTATTTCCTAAAAATATTTCTTTCCTGCTTCTTTCTTTTCTTACAGGCAGCTTCCAGTAATCTGTTGCAATTGAAAATGGAGACTACAGAGACTGAATCTAGGGATATGGTATATTCAGGTCCCATTTCCAGTTTTCAATACTTTTACTAGAGTTGAGTAACAAGCACCAAAAAGTAATGATTTAAAAAGATACATGCACCAGTCTACCAAGTTGCCTGTAACAAGGATATTCATTGCAAAATTAGATGATTTAAAAGGTTAAAATATGAAAACAGTCTGAATATCTCCCAATAAGGAGGAGTTAGACATACCGCTAATGGGAAAAGGCTGCCAAGCAGTAATATCTTGTATGATCTCATGTAGTTAAAACAGAAATGTCTTCTGTACCCCATACATGTACTTCACACACAAACCAATTCTAACAATATAAGAAATTGTTAACAATGCTGATTTATGCAGGATTGGAGGATGACTTTCATTTTTTACTTTATTATTTTCTGTGCTGGTAGAGATTTTAAAATACATATAACATCTGTAACTTTTAAAACCCAGTTTAATTAATGCATGTGTATATATTTAATATTTACTTTTTTGCTTTTCAGATCCTGCTTTTACCAACAAATCCTGGGGGACTCAAAATGATGCAGACTATTAACAAAGGTCCAGAAAATTGGGCATTAATCATGAAGAATGATTATGATGCACAGATTATTTTTATTTCATCTTATCCATCATTGCCTCATAGAAAATCACATTTTCCCCAAGCAATAGATGGATGGGTGTTTTTTTTTACTTTGGGATGCTAATAAATAGTTCAGAGCCTCAGAATCTTGAATTTCCAAACTGAACCAACCACAGGGTCATGGAATGGGTCAAACACAGTGAGAAGCTAAAGGTGTAAGAAGAGGGAGGCACATTACTGGGATGCTATAGTTACCGATGACATCTGTGACAGCTGCCAGCCTCGAGCACAGACTAAGGAGTTCTAGACACCGAGGGGCCTTTCTCCACTGTGCCCGAAAGCTCTGAGCAGGGCAGCTGGCTGGCTGTGAACTCTGTGCTTAGGATCCAGAGATGGGTGGAAAGGCGGACCATCCTGCTCATGCTCCAGTTCAGGGAAATGCAGCTGACGCAGCCCTTTGCCTTCCGCTTGGCTTGAATAAAATCAGGAAAAGTGGTTTAGACTCAGTACTTTCTCTGCCCTCCTCAGGGTCCACATGTTTCCTGACCGTTGGCCTTTTTCTCTGTCTAGAGGCAATCACCTGCACATGAGCTTAGCTGACAGTGTTATCCTGCCCATCTCCATGGCCCGGGCCCCTCGCTGCAGTCAGTCTGCCTATGTCTTCTATAGAGGATTTGCTCATGTCCAGCCATCATCCGGAAGCACCAGCGCCCAACCACATGGAGAGGCTGGTTCTCTTATGTAACCTTCGAAACACAAAAGTTGGAGGGATCCCTCTGAAAACCAACTAGCTCATTTACAAAGTTCGAATTGGAAAATTAAATTGAACCTCTACAGTTTTTGTTTTAATCATAGGGATTGAACCCAGGGGCATTCTACCTCTGAGCTATACCCCCAGCCGTATTTTTTATTCTTTATTTTGAAAAGGGTCTTTCTCACTAAATTTCAGAGGGCCTCACTAAGTAGCTGGGGCTGATTGCAAACCTGCAATCCTCCTGTCTCAGCCTCCCAAGTACTGGGATTACAAGTGTTCCCACACCAGGCTGTCTACAATTTTCGGGAGTTTTTTTGTTTTGGGTTTTGGTTTTTTTTGCAGTACTGGGGATTGAACTCAGGGGCATTCTACCTCCAAGCTATACCCCCAGCCCTATTTTTCTTTCTTTATTTTGAAACAGGATCTCACTAAGTTGCAAAGTGCCTCACTAGGTAGCTGAGGCTGGCCGCGACCCCAGATCCTCTAGTCTCAGCCTCCCAAATGCTGGGATTACAAGCGAGCGCCACCACACCCGGCTTACAATTTTCTTTTCCAATTTTTATTAAGGAGGAGATAGTGGCCAAACCTGTTGTAAAGGTGGTGGGTAAAACATCTGCTCGATATTGTCCAGGACCTGCTTTCCTTCCAGATAAAGAGACATGACTGGGGGGTCTCCAGAGACAGGGATGGGTCCACAAAGTGTGTCCATCTGGCTGGCTACATCCTACAGGAAGCAAATATGTGTCATAACTGACACAATCCTAAATCATGATCTAGTGGAAAGAGCATTGACCTGAGAGTCAGAAAGCCTGGTTTTAATACCAGTTCTGCTGTCTCTTCATTTGCAAAATAGTGGAGAGGACTGCCAAGGCCCTCTTGCTATGGAATGCTTTGGTTCTGTTGATGTGGCAAACCAGAAGCAGGAATTCTTTATCTCCATTTTTTACTCTATCTGGAGATCTACAATCAGGCTGTCACTTCCCACAAGTGTCCTGAAATAAGGCAACCTCCTTCACACTGGCAAACAACCAGAACTTAGCTGGATGTGGTGGTGCACGCCAGTGATCCCAGGACTCGGGAGGCTGAGACAGGACAATGGCAGGTTCCAGGTCAGCCTCAGCAACTTAGTGAGATCCTGTTTCAAAATAAAATAGGACAAAGGGTGTAGCTCATTCTGGGTTCAATCCTCAGTAACACACACACACACACACACACACACACACACACACACACACAACCAATTAGATTGTCTGTCTTTTGTGCTCTTCTCTGAAAAACTTAAGGTATTCTCAGAAATTATATGAAAAAGAAATTGCTTTTTTTCTCTGTGACAATCTAACAACTTTAATTTTTTTTTTTTTTTTTTTTTTTTTGGCAGTACTGGGGATTGAACCCAGGGGCATTCTGCCTCCAAGCTACACCCTCAGCCCTATTTTTATTCTTTATTTTAAAACAGGATCTCCCTAAGTTGTGAAGGGCCTCATTAAGTAGCTACAATCCTCCTGTCTCAGCCTCCCAGGTACTGGGATTACAAGCATGTGCCATCACACCTGGACTTCTAACAACTTTAGTGTGGAAGAGAGAGAGAGAGACAGAATAAATACATAGATGATAGGTAGGTAGGAGGAGAGGTAGATACATAGAGAGACTGAATTAAAGTTCTGAGCATGGTATCTAGAGTCAAAGTACATTAGTTCAGATCTTAGCTCTGTAATTTTCTGACTACTTTATCTCCAGTGAAATACTCCACCTATTTGTGATTCGGTTAACTTAATAGCAAAATTCAGGTAATAATATTTACTTCATAAGGGAATTATCCAGATTAAGTAAAATGAATCATGTAAAATTCTTATACAGTCCTGGACATACAGTAAGTGCTATATGTCCATCAGTGTTGTTAAACATTATTGCTATCATTTAGGAAACAGTATGTGTGTTACTTCTTCACCATCGTTCTAACCCCAGTGTCCCAAACCCCTACACACACCAACAGGTAACTACTGCTAGCAGTTTGTGCATCTTTTTCTATTTCGTAGATGGATATAGGACCACATATTTGAGGTCAGCCTCAGCAACTTAGCAAGCCTAAGTTTCAAAATAAAAAATAGAATAGAATAAAAAGGATTGAGGATGTAGCTTGGAGGTAGATTGCCCCTGGGTTCAATACCCAATATCAAAAATGAAAATAAGGTGATTTTTTATTTTTCGCTCAACAATAGGCCATGTAGGGCTTTGTATATAAAGTATAGACACTATACACTAAAAATACTAAGTGGGTTCATATATTTCAGTGGACATACTTTAATGTATATTGTTACTCATGTGTGAATATTCTATCTTGCCAAGTCATGAGGTATCTGCATGACAATATCCTATATATTGCCACACTGTCCCCTAAAAGTGCATCATCAATTTACATCCCATCAGCAATTTATGAGTTGGTCTATTCTTCCACACTTTTACCCATATTGAATATTGCTAATATTTTTAAATTTGCCAATCTTCAAGGTAAAATATAATGTTTTATTTTCGTTTACAACCTCTTGATTATATTTTAGATTGAGTGGACCTTTTGACAAAGTTTATTGTGCTTTATCCCCACCTAAAAACATTTGTCTGAAGATGTTAACACAGGTTGTAAGCAATGTTCCCCACAGTGTCCAGCTACGAGGGTCATTGCTGTCTTGGGCGCCCATGTCCTCATGTCAGTGCCAGGGAGGCTGAAGAAGAGAGAAGTTTTCCATCACAGGATACACATCCTTATTTTCTTTGTCTTTTGGTTGGTTGGTTGGTTGGTTGGTTGGTTGGTTGGTTGGTTGGTTTAGAGTGTGTGTGTGTGTAACCATTTGACTTGGAAATCTGAAATTTGAAACTGAGACTATTCTAATAATACTACCTGATGAACAGTTTGCTAACTTATTTGGAAAAAGTCAAATCTTAAATGCTCATCATCAATGCTCACTACTAATGGGAACATGAAGAAAAGGGTATTCTGTGCTACTGGTTGGAGTCCAGCGTGCTGCAGTCCTCCCAGGTAGCGATCTGCTACTGTGTCCATTAATACTGATCAATTCCTTTTACTATATATTATTACTGTCTAATACTCTTTGTCCCAGAATTTCACTCCTTGAAATCTAACTATAGAAATAATGATATTGGTATGAAATGTTGTATATACTCAGTCTTCAATGTGAATTTGCATCTCCTGGGAATCTTATTTAAATGCAGATTCTAATTTAGGAGATTGAGATTCTCTCTAGAAAGTTCCCAGGTGATCTCAGCTCTGCTGGTTCATGGGCCATATCCTAGCAGCAAAGATGTTTAGGATAATGTCATCCATCAACCATTAAGTTAAAAACCAGAAACAGTAAGTGAATACCCATCAATAAGCTCAATAAATTTTAAAATAACCACATCACTGAGTTTTATGAGGGGATTTAAACGAATGAAATAAAGGTGTACTGGCTGATTTTGAGGGAATTTCATTTTTGTGTTTGTAGAGTTATATTATCACAGAGAAAATATGAGCAAATATGAATTAGATATTAGTCACCTGGAGAGAGGATGAAGGTAATGTAAGAAGGAGAAAGAAAAGTAAGCACCAAAAGGGAAAGAAAAAACCTGAAAAAATTATATACTAAAAATGGCATGTTTAGCCGGGCGTGGTGGCGCACGCTTGTAATCCCAGCATTCGGGAGGCTGAGACCGGAGGATCCGGGTTCGCGGCCAGCCTCAGCTACCTAGTGAGGCACTCCGCAACTTAGTGAGACTCGGTTTCAAAATAAAGAATAAAAATTAGGGCTGGGGCTATAGCTCGGAGGTAGAATGCCCCTGAGTTCAATCCCCAGTACCGCCAAAAAAAAAAAAAAAAATGGCATGTTTATAATTACATTAATAGTCATTAGTGAACATGTATGAGTATGTGTATAAAGAAATTAAAAACCTGTAGGATGAAAAATCTAAACAAAAGATAAATGCAACAAAACTAAAAAGATCAAAATCTGGGTTCTTAACTCCCACTAAGCAGCTTTTTTACTTTAAGTAATTTAACTGCCCTAGACCATACATCTCTAATAATTTCTGTCTTACAATTTCTGTAATATCTAAGTCTAAACTTCTATGATTGTGGCCACTTTTGAAGACAGCCTGGCAGTTCCTCAAAAGGCTAAGTGTAAAGTTAGCATATAACAAAAAATTTCCACTCTTAGGTATCTACCTAAGAGAAATGAAAACATACAACCACACTAAAACACACACATGAATGTTAAGAGCAACATTATTGCTCAGAGCCAAAGAATGGGGGCATCCCAAAGGCCCAGCAGCTAATGGAGGGACAAATAAAATGTGGAGTATTCAGACAATCGAATATTATTTGGCCAGGAGAAAGGATGAAGCACTGGTTCATTTTATAGGAAACTTGAAAATGTTATACTAAGGGAAAAGATCAAGTCATAAAGGAACAAATTTTGTACTCTATTTATATGAAATGTCCAGAAAAGACAAATGTATATAGAGAGAAAGGAGATAGATGAACGTGTGCCCAGGGCTGGGGGAGGTGGGTGGAATCGGGGAGGTTCTGTGATGAGGTGATGGCTCAGGGGTGCAAGGTTTCTTTCTGGGGGGACAAAATGGTTGAAAATTAATCATAATGATGATTGCCCCTATCTGGGAATGTACTAGAAGTTGTTGAATTGTAGACTTTAGATGGCTGAACTCTGTGGTATATGAATTATATTCCCATAAAGCTGTCGAAAAAATCCTACAGCTGAAAATAACATTTCTAATATGAAAAAGAAGCTAACTCCTTCCATTTCTTGAATTTTTTAAACTAATTTTGGACTTAAGAAGTTTTATTCTCAAAAATTAGTAAATCCTAACTTCTACTTAGTAGGAATTTTTTGCTGTTTTATATGGTTTCTGATGCTCATGTCAATTTAAAAAGTATATGTTGGTTCTACTAGAAGTTCATACTTACCCACCTTAAATGGATGCTAGAAATTCCACTATTTCTCATTTTCCTAGTCTTCAGGAAACCTTCTCCAAGGCTTCCACTCAAAGCTTGTACTCCAATGTTTTCAAAAGGGAGGGAGGAAAATCCATTGACTATCATGTAAACTGCTATTCCCATCCCTTTTTTAATTTTTTCTGTCCTAAAAATAACCCTTCCTTCTGTGCTCTAGACCCTGTCCTCTCTGTGGACCCCATCCTGTGCCACTTTTTTGGATTTCTAACACCAACATGAATCCTTTTTTACTCCTGTAGGCTTTATTAATCCCTACTCTGCTTTATCTCCTGCCTTATTTCTGTAGTTATCTACATTTATGAAGCTTGCCTTATGTCAATAGTGTGGTGTACATTTTTCACGCTCTTACCCTTATGTAATGTAAATATACTTACCATTAAGTTTAGTATTGTGTTTTACAAAGTAAAAGGGATCATCATAAAATTAAGATGTTCTTTTAAAGCCGGGCATGGTGGCGCACGCTTGTAATCCCAGCATTCGGGAGGCTGAGACCGGAGGATCCGGATTCTCGGCCAGCCTCAGCTACCTAGTGAGGCACTCTGCAACTTAGTGAGACCTGGTTTCAAAATAAAGAGTAAGAAATAGTGCTGGGGGTATAGCTCGGAAGTAGAATGCCCCTGAGTTCAATCCCCAGTTCCGCAAAAAAAAAAAAAAAGATGTTCTTTTAATAGCTGCATGATATTCTATTATGTGGACATGCTAATTTATTCAATCATTCCTGTTGTCTACTGCCCTTTGGTAAATAACCCCACAATAATTACATTTATAATTAAATCTGTATAGCTGGTGCTTTTGTTTCTTTGAACTAAATTCTCAGATGTGCACTATGAGGTCAAATCCTATGTTAATTTACATTTTAACGAGTATAGATATGTTTTTAACAATTCCTAAAAAGTTCTCAGCAGCACATTAAAGTACCTTTCCCCTCAGTTCTTGGTTATATTGGATGTTATCAATATTTTAAACTTTGACCAATCTAGTGGAGGAAAACGTCACTGCATTGTTATTTGTACTTCCTGAGCAGTTAAAAACACGGACTTGTGGCAGGATAATATCTCCAAATATCAATCTGTTTTCCATGTGTTCTCGCTGGTCCCTTTCGATAGTACTGTGATGGCTATCTTCCTATCATCCCACCCCATACCTCCTCTACATTCACCCCAAAGAGAAACAAAGACTCAAGCTCAGAGTAGGAAGACTCTACTGTATGTTTTTCCTCTGACTAAATAGGGCAGTAACTTAAAAAGGGACAAAATGGAAATTGGGAGCTGAAGATCCATTTTGCCTTATGGAAAGACAAGAGCATGCAGTGGGAGGCTGAAATCTCTTCTACCAAGAAACCCAGGAAACAGAGGGACAGGAAATCATTGCCAGGTAATTCACAAGAATGCACTTCCAACATCTCCCTTCCTCCCCAGTCTTTGATAAGCCTCCACCCAACAGTCTTTGAAATTTGTAAAAGCCTCTGAATGGAGTGTAAGGAACTTCTATATCTCAGAAGGTGATGGAGGTGGTAGCTGGGATGGTGTGAGAGGGCTGGTTGGGGAGGTAAGCCCTTACGGGGAAACCTTGCTTCCCTGACCAAGGTGAAACTAAACAGAAAAATTGGGAGTTTCTCTAAAAGCCTCTAGTGCCATACATATTACCACTTTAAATATATCTTCAATATTTGCATTTTCTCTGTTGTGGAATTGCCCGTTCATGTCTATTGCCCATTTTTCAATTGGGCTGTTTTTATGTCATTTTATGGAAGTTCTTTGTCCATTACAAATTCAATCTTTCTTCTAGCAAATAGATTTCAAATATATTTCCTCTTGATTAGTCATTGGAATTTGATTTTGTTATGGTATCATGTCTATAGAGATTTGAATCTTTATGTTGCCAGATCAATGGTTTTCATGTCTTTTGGGCTGCTTCTTCTTCTTCTTCTTCTTCTTCTTCTTCTTCTTCTTCTTCTCCTTGTCTTGATTAAGAAGTTCTCTCTGAATTCAAGATTATGTAAATGCTCCTCTGTATTGTCTTCTAATAGTACAGTAATGTTATAAAGATGTTATTTTATACATATAGATTTTAATCAATTTGTAAGTTAAATATTCTATAGTATAAAACAGATAATGATGTAATTTTATTGTGTGGGTTCTACTACTGCCTCTACCACTTCTCAGTTCTTTGACTTTGGATCAGTTACTAAACCTCCTGGTGTTTCAGTGTTTTCATCTGCAAATGATGATGATAGTGGTTTTTTCCTCAAAGGTTTGTTATGAGGACTGAGTTAATACATGACAAGCTAGTAGAATGGTATCTGGCATATACTAGGCATTTACCAGATGCTAGCCACTAGCTGACCCAGTTGAAAAATACTAATATCATTTATTAAGCAATATTTTCAATAAAAAATGCCTCATTTATCAATATAAAGTTAGTATATATACTTAATTCTGTTCTAGATTACTGTATTCCATTGATCTATAAATAAATATCATATGACCTTATTATTAATTTTATAGCAAATTTTTTAATGTGGCGAGGCAATTCCCTTCCCCTAATGGTTTTTCAAATTTGGAGGGGAAGTGATTTCTCATAGCATTCATCTATATAAACTAAAATAACCGTATCCCACAATATTCATCTAACTAAACTTTGAATTACTTAAAAATAATTTTGAATAAAGGAATGGAAATGAGACCCCCAGCTCCACCTTCTCCAGATAGAAGTAGTATCAAATTAGTATCAAAAGTAGAGATCATATCTACCAGGAGCCACTCCAAATCACCCACACAGATTCTGGCATAAAGATGTAACTCCAGAGCTGTTGGGTGGGAAAGGAGTTACTCATTCATTCATCCATTTGAACAAATTCTACTATTTTGCTATGTATTACAGTAGAAATCCAAACACTTGCACCTACAAAGATATACAGGCAAAAGAAGCCACTTACAGACCACTATTGCACCAAATTGTTCTTAATCTGGACAAGTGTAGCTTCTCCTATCAGTCTACCATGGGCACCATGTAAGGATTCTCACATGGTTACTTTAAACTGTGTTTGTCATGTATGCTTTCTAGGAAAAAATAGTTTATCTGGATTTGTAAAATCATTTCCTGTCGTTCCAAGATCAAGCACCATCTTGACTTGTAAACATGTACTCTCTGTCAGCCCGAGCAGCTTAGAGGGCACCAATTCAGGTTTCCCTTCCGATCGTGACCAGGAAGAGGCCCAATAAATATTTCAAACATAAAAGGATTGTTATAACAAAGGGGTTTTAAAATCCTCCTGGGTTATCTGAAGAGCTTTCCGCTTCATTTTGTTTTTACCTCTACCCCTCTGAAATTGGAGACTTTTTTTTTTTTTTGCAAAATGAAATACAAGTTTACACACACAGGGGTTGAGATTAGAAAAGAAAGTGAACAATGACAACAACAACAAAAATGGTGATCTCATAAATGAAGAAATATTCAGGGAAAAGACAAGTTCTGTCAAGAAGACATCTGACCGCAGGCTGGCCTTGGTAACCCCTGCACAGGATGCTCCTCCTAATAGCAGCAGTTCCTGCCTCAGTGACAACACCACGTATTTCTGTTATAAACACAAACCTATCAGAGGACACATTACACACACCTTACTGTGACATGGCAAATGGTGCCTGGCTTCCAAGATAAGCTTTATGGAGAGTGAAGAGAAAGGGACAAAAGAAGTAGGTGAGAGACCCAGAAAAACACTTCCCTTAATCCTTTGATGTTGCCCAAGTGATCAGTGATGAAAGAAGCAGAGATTAAGAGTGAAGGCTAAATATCATCAAAGATGGCTCCCTTGGAGGACATGGCTGCCTAAAACCCAAAGCAAATAACATGGATATGCCTATATATTTTTTATTTTTAATTGACACAGTAATTGTGCACAGTTATGGGGAAGAGCGAAACATTTCAATACAAGTATATAGACAACTTGTAATGATCAGATCAGGGTGACCAGTATATCCATCACCGCAGATTTTTATCGTTTCTTTGTGTTGGGAACATTCAAAACTCTTTCCACTGGCTATTTTGAAATACTCGATTAATTTCTGTCAACCATAATTATCCTACCATTGTTATCCATAGTGCTTCTAGAACATCAGAAGTTGTTCCTCAGACCCAACTGCACCCAACAGTGGATATGTTGGCTGGGCATTGTTGCAAGGCATGTGACCAGCTTTGTTTCTTCAAACTCACTCACAATGAGTGCCATATTGAACTGTTCATGAGAGGCTTTATTCTTTGAATCTTGTTCAGATTAAAGACAGCAAGTGATACCCTCTTGAAAATGTTCCAAATTTGCAAAAAGGTGCAACCTGACAGTGGAGTAAGAGCTAACTTGGGGATAATGGTATCTGGCCCAAATGCAACAGATTACAGTACAACAAAAGCATCAGGACAAGCAGTCAAGTCAAAAGTACATATGAGGGACTACTTTGGGCTCAGTTCTGTGACAGGCACTAGGAGGGGTATAAGAGAGATCCCACAACCACACTCCTCCAGGAGGACTGTCATTCTAGCTGAAATAGTACACAGGCAATAAGTTCAAGTAATATGAGGAAGTATATGATTCTACTTTTACAACTATGCAGAGACCATGCATGCAATTAGACTTCCAGTAAGGGAGAAAATAGTTCCTTGGATCTTCTAGTAATGAGATTATAATGATGTAGTACTCAAACTATACGGTCATTTCTTCAAACCTATAAATTATTCTAGTTTATTTCTTTTTCTTGAAATACAGCTTTGGGCTCTTTCCTCCTCCAAATTCTATGATGTCATTGTTTCAAGAGAGACGTTTCTCTCTTTAGAGTTCTTAAGTTCATGTACATATTTAATATGTTTAATTACATTCAACTATTTGAAAATAAACTGACCTCAAATAAAATAAATAATAAAATCATATTTTCCCTCCTGAATAAAGTTAGACTTAGCTTGAACTATGAAACCCCATATTAAACCATTTCACAGGGGCTAATTGCAGCTCTGAATAATAAGTCACATGGAAACAAAGCAAACACATCAAAACACAGATGTGTTTTTCATAGTAAAATATACGTATATATGGAAGGTTGACATGCTATCTCAGAGAAAATGAAGTGAACAACTGAAGACAGTCAGTGATACAGCCTCAAGCCTCCCAAAGCCATTGACAAATGATGTAAACCATCTGCACTGATAGAATCATGGAGATACCTCCTTACAGTGGAGGTCATTCAATAAACATTGATTGAAGTGGAATAAATGATTATTCAATTCTCCATTTTGAGTATTTATACCTTAAATCATGAAATGAGTCAGACAGGAGGTAGAGAAATGAATTTTAATGTTGGTTAATAGTAGCTAGTGAGCCGGGCGTGGTGGCGCATGCTTGTAATCCCAGCATTCGGGAGGCTGAAACCGGAGGATCTGGGTTCGAAGCCAGCCTCAGCTACCTAGTGAGGCCATCCCCAACTTAGTGAGACTCGGTTTCAAAATAAAGAATAAAAAATAGGGCTGGGGGTATAGCTCGGAGATAGAATGCCCCTGAGTTCAATCCCCAGTACCGCAAAAAAAAAAAATAGTAGCTAGTGTTTATACCCTACTTGATCATTCAGAAAGAACTTTCACTCCACCAAGGTGGGGCCATGCAGGCGGGTAATCCCAACACTTGGAAGGCTGAGACAGGAGGATCACAGTCACAAGGTCAGCCTCAGCAATTTAGTGAGACTTTGTTTCAAAATAAATTAAGTAAATAAATAGGATTGGAAATGTAGCTGAGACAGAACTTCGGTGGGTTCAACCCTCAGTATCACACACAGATGCACACACACACACACACACACACACACACACACATACACACACATACGCACACCAACAACAACTTTCACTCATAGAAATCACTTTATTTGCCCCCTAGACAGAACTCTGGGAGATGCTAATGGTTGCTGTCATCCTCACTATAAAAAGAAAGAAATTAGGGCTCACAGAGGTAAATGGTTCTTCTAAGGCCACCCCACAAGTGAACCCAGATCTCCAGCCACTGTCACCCACTTGGTGGAGTTGCTAATGCAGCCCTTACATGTCTCACCTTGCACATGTGTAACTGTCATGTGAAGAACCTCAATTCATCAGAGGTGTGCATACGTGAAATATTTGCACATGTCCAAATGATGCTACCAACCTGTTCTGTAGACAATCTCTCTCCCCCTTCCCAGCTGGAAAGTGCCTCTCTCAATCATACCTCACCTGACTCCATAACTTCTCATTGCTTTGGGGTGATGAGAAAGCCTCATCTCAGTTACTTTCCTCCTTGGAGCAGGCAGTCCAGGGTGGCCCTGGGCGGAGTGAGAAGGAGGTAGGCATTGCTTCCTGAGCACCATAAGATGGACAGTAGTCTCCTTCCATGAGCCATTAGGACTCTGGTGGGCCCTGCAGGGGACCGGCACAGTACAGCGGAATCCCAGGGCCTCCTCTGGCCTCTCAAGTCCCACAGGGAGCAGGAAGGGCGCCTCTCCCTTTCTGGCTGCCGTATTGCACACCCAGGAAGCCTGTGGGCCCCCCTGCTTTGAGGTCCCAGCTCCTGAGCCTGCACCCTGGCCCAGAATGCACCTGCTCTCCATCTCAGGTCTGGAACTACTCTTCCTTGCTCCCTGCTCCGGCTGGGGCTTTGCTAGCCAAGTGTCAATGCAGGCTTCCTGCCAGGGCAGAAAGAGTCAGTTCCTCCTTTCAAACACCCCTGAAATCAGGGTCCAATTCTTCTGGAGATCTACTCCCTTAGTTTAGGAAGAAGATCCTAACCATAGGGATCGCCTATCCCATTCCTGGTGTTCACGGCACACACTGACCCTGTGCATCCTGGCCATGCCCCTGATACTGTGTCCCACTCGCAGCTGCGTTGCTTTTGAACCAATACTGATCTCTATTCCCTGTACACCTGGCACTACCTGTAACCTCTCAGCATAGACAAAGATCTCAGGAAGTGCCCCTGTGCCAACCAGAGACGAGTGGGTGAACATGAGCGTGGGCTTGAAGCAGAGGGTCTGCCTGGGCTATTCAGTGTTTTAGCTTTGTCTGTAGGTCTAGCCACAGGCGCTCAGCAAACCAGGCTCTCAACAAACTGTTTTGTTTTGTTTTCTGATATACCTGACACCCTTCTAGGTCAGTTTTGTCAAACCTGTTTTTGAAGAACTTGACATAGTTGTGCTCACCCTCGCTCCCTCTCCACCTTACTCTACATTTTTATATTCACTGTGGATTTGAAGTGGCCCTTAAAATACTAGGTAAACTTTTGCAACTTGCTAAGGTAAAAAATAATTGCCTCAGGTATTATTAAAGCCAGGGTAACATAAGCTGTAAGTTCTAGGGTGTGTATACAGTCTTACTCAAGTACAAAGGCATTACAGCTGTTAAAACTTTATTGCAATAATAGCATTATGACCTTTCACGCTCAGTTCTTACTATGCACCAGGCTATAGTTTAAATGCTGTAGGAATGTTAGCTCAGTTATATATGTTACTTCATTTAATCTACCTCAGAATCCCATAGGCACTCTAAGATCTCCATTTTACAGATGAGAAAATAGAGGCCAATGGTTCCTGTCTAGTCAGGGAACAAGATTTGACTCTGAACCAGTACACAGTATTGTCTTTCTAGCTTTATTTTTCTGGAGAATATGAAGACAATGTCTGAGTTTCCCGCAGTTCTGTTCATAGAAAGATCAGCACTTATTAGTGCTGTATACTTTTACACAACCCTGCGTGATAGCTTTAAGAACATCATGTCATTTAACCTCTTCCCCAGCCCCACTCTTGAGGCACATGTGGGACCTGCAACTCCATTTTACAGATGTGGAAACTGCAATTCAGATACATTAAGTGTCTTGCATAAGGTCACAACATTACTAAGTCACAAAGCTAGGCCACAGACCCAAATCTACCTGACACCAGAGCCTGTACTCCAAACCCCAACAGTCTGGCTTCTGTTGAAAGTGAAATAAATGAAATCTGCTGGGTAGGGTGGTGCACTCCTAAAATTCCAGTAGTTAGGAGGCTGAGACAGGAAGATTGCAGGTTCAAGTCCAGCCTCAGCAACTTAGCAAGAATCTCAGCAACCTAGTGAGACTGTTTCAAAACAAAACAAAACAAAACAACAACAAAAAAATATTAAAATGTCTGGGGATGTAGCTTGAAGGTAGAGTGTCCCTGAGTTCAATCACCAGTACCACACACAAAAAAAAAAAAGTGAAAGAAATGAAATCCAAATACAATTCCACCTTCAGCCACCTGGCACAACCACTGGCGTTAAGAGGTAGGGGCTGCAAACTGATGCCTGCTGGGTGCACAACCTCCCCCTGAAGTACTGAAGATCTGACAGCACAGACAGGGCCCTGCCTCAGGTGCACATGTGCCCTGAGGGGGCCAAACAGCAGCAACTTACTTCAAACACTTACTTCAGGCCCCACCCTGCTACTTCACCCAGCCTGGCCTCTGTGGGCCTTTGAGTTTTCAATCCCTAATCTAATGATGATCTGATCTGAGCATTGCAAACTGGTGCTGGATACAAAAATAAATTCTTGTCAATTGAGCATGGCTTTCCTGCAGCGTAAAGCTGGAAATCTGGAGTTAGGGAATTCCCATTTCAGTGTCTTCTTGGCGTTGGGCCAATTTTATTTTATAATCCCATATCACAAGTCAAAGATTTGGCTCCTGGTAATAAATGGGTAGCACCAGCTCTGCTCTCTGGGGGGAATGATCCGTCTGAACAGAAGTTCAACCTCTTCTTGCCATGTCTCATTTCTCCCTGTGTGGACTACCACCACACCCCTTCCAGGTCCTCTCTTTCTTCCCTAGGGAACTGGAGGGTCCCTATAGGGTAAGGACAATCTGCATTGTCAGCGTGATTCAGGTGCTAGTGTGGGAAGATGCACTTCGAAAAGAGAGACATGGCTTCCACAGAGCTCCAGATAAGAAATGAGATGTCAGAGTCAAGACTGAAGAGGGAGAAGACGCACCTAGCCTTTGCAAAACAGAGATACAACTGAACATGATAAGGCCACACAGACAGAGGATTTGTACATGAACACTGGCTGTCTGAACACCATGTGGTTGTCAGAAACACATCTGGGATGGAGGAGAGAGAAAGTATGAGTTCTCATCCTGACACATTTTGGAGACCAGCCAATAGGGAGACAGTGTCATTGCCAAGATATTTTTCTTTCTTCAATATCACGAAAATTGATGGAACCTTGAAACATCTTATTTTCCTAGGCCTTAGAGGAGGAAGAAGAGCCTTTGTATATTGATAGATGCTTCTTTTCTCTAGGTACAGAATACTTAGATATTAGATTATTGAAGGTAAAAATAAAAGTTCAAACTGGCTTGAAAAACAACAAGAAATGAGTTTATTTGTTCACCTAACAAATAGCCAAGAGGTTCTGGCTTCTGGATCCAGACACTCATATAGTGTCATCAGGATTAGTATCTATCTCCTGGCTCTTTTTGTCTTCTGTTGGCTTTGTTCTCTGGCAGGCAAGATGGCCTCCAGCAGTTCTAGGTACACATTCTGCCAGCTTAAATATCCCAGCAGAAAAAGATGATGTCTCTCCCATGAATTTGAGCAAGATCCTGAAGATTGTCTCTGTTTGAGCTGGCATTGATCAAGGGCCCACCCCAGAATTAGTCACTGCAGCCAGAAGGATGTGGTGTTCTCATTGGTTGGACTTGAGCCCCCAACAGAGCCAAGAGGTAGCATCATCTCCATCCAAACCATAAGATCAGCATCCAAGAGATGTAATTCCCCAAAAGAAAGAGCTGGCTTCTGTGTGCAGAAGGGCAGTGGGCAGGCCAAACCACAGAAGGTCATGAATATTTTTCACTCGGAGCTTGGGGTAGGAGTGGCCTTCATTAATCCATTTTTCTCCTTGTCCTTTTTCAGGATTAAGTTCCTTAGCTTCTGGGTCCAACCCACAAATAAACCAGAAAAGTAAAAATTATTATTTTCATTGGATCACTGCATCAAAGACAATAAAATAGGAGCCAAAGTATCAACAAAAGGACTTTTTCTCTTTTTCATGAGATTTCCTGGCTAGTCTTAGAGACCCAAGAGTTATGTCCAGGTAATAATAAGCATCAAAATGTAATCCATTCAAACTCCCACATATTAATTCTGAGGCTCCTCCATTATTGATATAGAGCCAACTCCTCATTATCAGAGGACATGGATTATGAGGAACTATGGATCAAACCTGAAGTCTGGTTTTTGCCAGGAGAGTCAGCCTCTTTCCCAGATAAGCCTTTCCCCCAGCTGCAGTGAGCAACATCACTGGCCAATTTGACTTTCACATCTGGTCAAATCGCTCCTACACGTACCTAGATAGGGCCCTGGGTCATCAGCTCCTCCACACACTTCACGGGGTCTGATTAATTCATACCAACCTACCCCAAACATGAAGGGGAGCATTTTATCATTTTGGCAAAAACGATTCAATTAACTGAGAATTCAAAAAGCCCATGTTAAAAACTGAATCCAAAGTTACCATTTTAAACTGAACTTCCTGCCCTGCCCCCATCTCCGAGTTAAACAAGACCCTCAACCATCCTACCTCCCCCACACATAAAGAGTCTTCTTCCTCTTCTATCCTTAATCATTCTGAAGTTTCTGCACTTGATATAGAGCTAATAGATCACCAGAGAGACTGTAGACAACAAAGGGAAAAGGTAATAGGTTTGGAGGAGGTAGGAGGAGCCAGCTGAGAAACATAAGCCTAAGACTCAGAGAAGCTGAAGGGAAAGGAGAAGGATTTTTACAATGGAGGCCGCTGAAAGGGTCTGGCTGGTGGTGTCCTCACAGTGGTCAGTTTCATTGCATCCTAGACTCTCCTTACGCATTCATTCCAGCTGCTACATAACCTCATTTTATCTACCAAAGACTGGCTCCACACTCTGGGAAATCTTTTTTTTTTTTTTTTTTTTTTTGGTACTAGGGATTGAACCCAGAGGCATTATCCAAGCTCTACCCCTAACCCAATTTTATTTTATTTCTTATTTGGAAACAGGGTCTCACTAGGATGCCGAAAGCCTCACCAAATTGCTGAGGCTGGCTTGAACCTGCAATCCTCCTGTCTCAGCTTCCCAAGTACCATGCCCAGCTGGGAAATCCTAATATGGACCACACATGAGACCCAGCTTTTGATTGCTGACTCATTGTCCACACTTGACAGGGGTTTGTGCTGCTGCCACCACTACCAACCAACATTTTTTCAGACCTCCTGTGTGCCAGGCAGGATGTCAAACATCAAGCATTACTTATTTGATTCAGTCCTTAGAAAAATTCTACAGAATGGAATATTTTTGTTATTCCCATTTTGAAGATGAGGAAATTCAGCTTAAAATGAGAAAGCCACTTGTCCCATATCAACCCATCAGGATGGAACACAGTCATGGCATGGGAGAAGTAAGAAGAAACCTAGAAAGCCCACACCTTTGTCTAGTCCATTGTTACATGGACTAGACATGTATTTTTATATTAAGTAAGATGATGATTTTCTTTCTAGAATATCTGCTAAGGAAGCACTTGATAAGAAGGCATAGATTATGTTCTTTAATATGATACATGTTAAAACATTAGAAATCATTAAAACTATTTTTTCAGGATGAACACATTCTAGTAACATTGAGCTCCAAAGAATTTTTTTTTAAATAGGAACATATATGTCTTTCTTGACTGAGAGAGAACAGAGACCCTATGACAGTGACTGACTTGGTGGATTTGGCCTAAATTCTGGCTCCAAAAAAATAGATTACAAAAACCTCTCATTATGATTATAGAACAAATAGCTAGTATATGGTAGAATTCACATAAGACATGAAGTCAGAAGACCTGAGGTGGGATTTCATGGGGGGATTTAAAACAAATCACTTAACCACTACAGGTTATGAAGATGATCGTAATACATCTGTATATGGGATTGCCAAGTGCTTTAGTCAGCTTTCCATTACTGTAACATAATATCTGAGATAATCAACTTTTAGAGAAGAAAGATTTACTTTGCTCACAGTTTTAGAGGTTTCAGCCCATGACCAATTGGCCACGTTGCTTGGACCTGTGATAGCACATCATGATGTGAGCATATGATAGAACAAAGTGGTTCCCCGCCACGACTGGAAAACAAAAGAGCAACAAAAAGAGGAGAGATTTCAATGACTTGAAATCTCTCACTTGGCCTCACCTCTTAAGGTTTCCACCAATAATCAATAGCCCCCAGATAGTCACCAAACCTTTAGCACATCAATCTTTGGGGGCCATTTATCCAAACCATAGCACCATGAAGGTTAAATATGTGATAATAGGAAAATACACTTGGCACTTAGTAGATGCTTAGGAAGCAAATTAGATGAAAACTTAAATACCCCTTGTTATGATTAGATATAGAATGAAGGAGGAGATTAGGTATTAATGTTCAGAGTTAATTAAGCCATGAGGGTTGCAATCTCATCAGCAGATTACGCCATTGTGATGGATTTACTGGGTGGTAGCCTATGCAGCCAGAGTGTGGTGGGGAATGTGGGTCCCTGGGGTGTGGCCTTGGGATCTGTGCTTTTGTCTTTGAATCGCCTTGCTTGTTTGCTCGCTCTGCCTCCAGCCTCCATGATGTGAGAGCAGACCCTTGCTCTCTCCCTCTCTCTGCTCCCTGTCACCATGCCCAGCTCCACAGACCCAGCCTCCCATGGACTGAACCTCCAGAGTCCTCCCCCAAAAGATGAACAAATAAATCTTCCTTCCTCTAAGTTGTGTGGTTGGTGTTACAGTAGTGGGAATGTTGACCGAGACATCCCTATTCTTTGATCCGGCAATCCCCCATCTAGGAAATAACCACTCCAAAAGGAAAGCACGAGTAAACACAGATACGTGTACAAGAACATTTGTCAGCCATTGAAATAGCAAGGAAGGAAAACATTGGAATGGCTGACCAAACCATGTTCCATCCATGGTACAACATCTGCAAAAGTGAGTCCTGGCTGTAAGACAACAGAAGTGAATTTTGTGAGTGATAGAGCCAGAGTACCTGAATTTGAATCAGGGCTGCATCCAAGTTGCCTGATCCTGGGCAAATTTCTTCACTTCTCACCTCTGTAAAATGGGGATGATGAAAGTGGTTACTTCTCAGGTCACTGTGAAGATTAAAGTGAGTTCATACTTGTAAAGTGCTTAGAAGAGGTAGTCCATGATAACCTTTGCTAAATGTCAACTGTTTTGCAAATCTTTTTGCATCTTTAGCTTTACTGAGGAATAATTTACATATTCACCAGCTCTAGGTATACAGTTTGATTAATCTTTCTATTTGTATGCAATTGCATAACCAGGAATTATCCTACCATACTGAAGAGTTTCCTGGTGCTCTTTTGCAGGATATTTCCTCCTCCATCCTCAGGGAACCACTGAATTGCTTGTAGTTTTGACTTTTCTAGACCATCACATAGATGAAACTGTAGTATGTAGACCTTTATAATTGAGTTTTGTCACTTAATCCAGAGCTTTTGAAAACCATCAGTATCATTGTGTGTATTTTTGCTGCTCTGCTTTTTATTGCTGAGTAGTATGCCATAGCATGGATATGTTTTTCCATCCACCAGTTGAGAGACCTTTGTTTCCTTTTTTTAAGCTACTATGAATAAAACTGGTATGAATTTTGTATACAAGATGTTCTGTGGCGATCTTATTATTTTTCTGGAATAAACAGCTAGATGTGGGATTAGTGGATCATTTGTTAAGTGCCATGTTTAACCTTAAGTAAACTGTCTATGCTTTCCATAGTTGTGGTATCATTTTACATTGTGTATCTCTCATTGTAACCCAATACAGAAAATCTTGGTAAAACATTGCTAATTGCATCTAATTTTGTTTAAGAAGGTAGATATAAATATAAATGCATGGTTAAGAAAAGAAATGAGATGAACACTGTTAATTTAGAGCAGTTTCCTCTACGTATGGCATGAGAGGGAACAAAGGAGATATTCTTCTCATATTTGTCTAAATGGCAGGATTATCAATAATTTTTTTCTTTCTCATCTTCTTTTTTTTTTTTAAATAAGACCATTAATTTTACTTGAATCTAATGTTCCATTGGAAAGGCACTCTCTCCTTTCCTAGGGACCCCTGTAAAACAGATACTGAGGTTCCTGGTCCCTGAAGGGTTTGGGGAGACCATGGAGGGGCTGCAGAAATGCTTTTTATAAAGCCAAGAGGAATCAGTCATTCACTGGTACCAAGCAAGGAGTGTCTCTGCTGGGCACAGAATCATACTAATGCAGTAGAGTAATGCTGATTACCCAAAGCTCAAAAGACATTCAGAAGGGTATTTTAATTTTTTTACAGATTGCAATTAATTACTTTTAAAGAGAGAAAATAATTCTTAGCATTAATGAATGCCATTTGGCATACAGAGTCTCTCCAAACACAGAATTCAGTGGATTCAAAGACTGAGGACCGGCTGGTCAACAAACCATCCCTGGGTGGTAGTGGTTCTGCCATCTTGAAGCTTCCCAAGTCCTCTAGGATGTTTTCTTTATTAAAGGGAATGCAAACCCCTCTGGGCTCTCTCTGCCAGATATTGAGAATGTTTTCAAGGCTTAGAGTCAGGTAGCAATGTTTGCCAATTAACGACCTGATGGTCTCCAGGTCCAGTGTGACCTTGCTGTAATCTCTCTTTCACTCTCAAGCAAACAGTGGGAGTACATCGTGCATTTGTGCAGAATCTCAGATTCTGCACATCTCTTCTAGGTTACCTTGGCCACTCTCCCCGTGGAGCCTGTGCTCTGGGCTCTGCCTTCAGCCCAGCATGTCTGGGCATTTAGTCATCACTTCAGAGCCACTCTTCCAGGAAAGGCCTATTGTTCCTGCACTTCCTGATCACTTACTTCCTGTCCTTTTTTTTTTTTTTTCCAGAGGGAAAAAAGAAATACCTTTCTAAAATCGCAGAGGGCCCTGCTCCATTTCACAATCGTAGTTTACTCTATTATCATTACGTACCTGACTTGGGGGCCATCTAAACACACCACAACTTGCCTGACCTAATCGATTGTGTCCCTGAGCCACAGGCAGTTTCCACCTGAGTCCCCAATATGGGCGTCCCCTTGTTTTCCTGCACACTGTCATCCCACTTACATTTATTTTGCTCTGAGGCCCCAAAGAAACCCTTAAGAGTATCCATATTGTTGTCCGTACTCTGTCAATGGCCTTTGAAGGAGGAGGATGCTCGGGTCCAGGAGGGGGACATCTCACCAAGCTGGGGAGGAGGCGCAGGGATGTGAATACCTGGAAATGTCTGCTCACTGCTCCAGCCCCTCCCCCAGCTCACCATGATAAGAACTGGGTCAAACTACTGAGTCCTGCTGCCCAGGAGGGACTGAGTCACCACAAGGGGGGACACCTGATGGGAACTCAGGAAATCAAAAACCAAGAATCGTGGCACACACACGAATACATGCCCCATGCACTCACATACATGTACACACACACACACACACACACACACACACACACACACACACACACTTAAGGGTTTTCTCTGTGCCTGATGCTGTCTAAGTACACATATCATCTTGATTAATTTTGACACTCCTCTAATGGAATAGGTATTTATAGTCTCCACTTTTTTTTTTCTTGTTGGTGCTGGGGATTGAACCCAGGGGACATACTACCTCTGAGCTACACCCCCAGCCTTATTTTATTTTTTATTTTGAAATAGGGCTTTGCTAAGTTGCTGAGGATTCACTAAGTTGCTGAGGCTAGCTTGGGATCTGTGATCCTCCTGTCTCAACCTCCTAAGTACTGGGATTGCAGGTATGTACCACCATACCCAGCTTATTCTCCACATTTTTTGTCTGTGAAGTTGGGGATCAAACCCAGGGCCTCACCCATGCTAAGCAAGCACTCTTAGCTTGCTTAGCATGCTTAAGAGGGTCAACCACTGACCCTCTGCTCCACATTTTTCACATTAGGATGCATATATTATATGTAAATGAACTTGTCCACATTCACACAATTAGAACCACAGTTCTCATGCTTGTCCAACAGCAAATTTGCACTATTAACACCACTATTTGCTAGTTGCATAATTTCTGGAAAGTTACTTAACTATTTGAATTTCAGTGTCTTCATCCCTTGAAATGGGAATAACAAAATTAGAGAATATGATTTCATATGGTGTTAAGAATGAGTTGGATTTTCATCTGTATCTATCACACACACAAAGATTTATTTCTCCTTTTCACCCCAGTTTTCATTTGCTTCAAGGTAAAATGCTTATTTTCACTGGGCTATTTTAAGAATTGAATGATAAAACATGGAAATACTTTGGAAACCATAATTTGCAATACAAAATTAATCATTATTATTCTCAGATATGTTTTTTAAAAAATATATGACTGGATAGTCTAAATTAATCATATAGCTTGCCAATGATCAGATTGGCAAAGATAAAAGTGCTGAATAATGCATTGTGTTAGGGGTTTAAAGGAAATGAGCATGCTCATACATTGCTGATGGATGTGTAAATTGTCACATCCTCTAAGGAGATATACTTGACATTCGTCAAAATTAAACATGTAAACCCGGGAATGATGGCAAGTGCCTGTAATCCCAGTACTTGGGAAGCTGAGATAGGAGGATCACAGGTTTGAGGCCAACCTCAGCAACCTAATGAGACCTGCTTCAAAATAAAAATGGAGGGGACTTGAAATAATTCAAAGGTTTATCAGAAAGGGCTCATTATATAACTGAAGTTTTATACAAAAGAATACCATAAATAATTGCTTTTAAAAATCTCTTCATGCAGTGATACGAAATTATTTCCAATGATGTACAGCGCTTTATTATGCTACATGTTTGCCTGTACCCATCGTGCATAGATACAAAACTGTACATATGTGTACACTTGTCTTTTAACAAATCAGCATTGTCCAATAGAAATACAATGTAAGCAACAAATGTGAGACCCACATGTAATTTAAAATTTCCTAGTAGCCACACAAAAAAAGAACCCACATGAAATGCATTTAATGATATGCAAAATATTATTACATTGACAGTCAATACAAAATATTTATGAGATGTTTCCATTCTTTACTTTAAAGTTTTTGAAATATGGTGTATGTTTTACACTTCTAATATATCTCAATTCAAATTGGCCACAATTCAAGAGCTCAGGGAATCACATACACAAGCACCGTAGCTGGCTACAACCTTATTGGACATTGAAGGCCTAGTCATCTTTATGAGAAACTGGTAACAGAGAATTGCTTTTTACTCCATACCTTTTGTGTGTGTGTGTGTGTGTGTGTGTGTGTGTGTGTGTGTGTGTATACATATATACATATATACATACATACACATAGAATTGAATTCAGAGGCATTCTACTTCCGAGATATACCCATAGCCCTTTTTTTTTTTTTTTTTTTTTTTTTTTTGCGGTACTGGGGATTGAACTCAGGGGATTTCTACCTCCGAGCTATACCCCCAGCCCTATTTTTTATTCTTTATTTTGAAACCGAGTCTCACTAAGTTGCAGAGTGCCTCACTAGGTAGCTGAGGCTGGCCGCAAACCCGGATCCTCCGGTCTCAGCCTCTCGAATGCTGGGATTACAAGCGTGCGCCACCACGCCCGGCTACCCATAGCCCTTTTTATTTTTTATTTTGAAACAGAAACTCACTATGTTGCTGAGGCTGGCCACGAACATGTGATCCTCCTGTCTCAGCCTCCCAAGTACTGGGATTATAGCCATGCAGCATTAGGCAGCAAAATGGAAATGAGCAGATCAGGGCAAGATTGGGATAGACCTGAGGGGAAATTAAGCAAGCCCTCGGGAAAGGAAATACAGGGGATTCCCCGTCCAGCTGCAGATAGAGAACCCGATATCAGGAGGCTAAACTCATGGCATGCACGCCTACCCCTAGCTCACGCAAAGGTAGCCTGTGGCAGTTATAGTATCATTTGTATTACCACTTTATACACACACACACACACACACACACACACACACACACACACACACACACACACGGGGCTAGGGGAGTGGTTCACTTAGGCTCCGAAGAGAAAGTTTCCAACAGGGCAGATTCAGCACAGGCACAACAAAGTTGTGGCAGGAAAAAGGACAAGCGACCACCCCAAATACACATACATGAGGAAGGAGGTGTCCAGGGAAAATATTAAATTTTCCATTTGGAGACCTCCACACCATTTTCCAGTCCAGAGAAGCTGTGCACTCCTATCCATGCTTTCCATTTGAAACCTTTCTTTCAAGAAGCAAGAACTGAAGAGATTCTCACCCCTGCCCCCCACCCAGTTAAATGAATAGAATAATTTTGACAGCAGTCCTTTACAGTAACTTCTTATTCACCCTGGTTTACAAATAGGGACAGATGATTCATACAGTGAGAAGACCATTATCAGCCATAAACGACTCCTTCCTATTCCTTTCACGCTTGTCATTGTTTAGTAAGTTCAGGAATCTGTCCCAGGGACAAGTGTCCTTAGGACTATGTTTTGCCACTGAAAGAATGGGAGCAGGCTGGGGAAATCTTCCCAAGCTGTGGAAAGTCATCACATTAGAAATAGGAACTCAGTTGTAGCCAAGTAAACAGAATATAACATGATCCTAGCTGGTGGGATCCCTTCAAGCATTCCCACGGTGAGCTCAGAGATGCCTCTGTGGCAGGACACAGAGCAGGAAGCTGGCGGAGAGGGCATGTGACAGTCAAGGACAGGAAGGAGGGACAGGAAGGACAGGTGAGGAAAGATGAGCCTTCCATAAACAGGAAAGGCCCGGCATGCTCTTTGCCTCTTGTACCTTGCGTGGAGATAAGTGGAAGACCCCACTCCCAACCAGGATGGAGGGCCTGACCTGCCTTCACCCACTCAGCTGACCTGGCCAACCCTCACCTGGTCTCAAGCCAAGTGAATGACCTTCCTCTAATTCCTTCCTGTGGGTTCTTAGGGAGAGAAAGAACTGTAGGTTGGTGGTTTGAAGGAAAGAGAGCAATTAATACCCCAAGAAGATTTCACAGAAGTTGAGAGGACAGGAGATGGAGAAGAGCAGTAGTCAAACCAAGAGTTGTGGCTGTGAACAGATTAGCCATCAGGACATTCATCAAAGCATTGTTCAAGACCAGGAAACACTGAAGACAGCCCCAATGTTTTCATGTGGGCTTATTTGTGATCTAATTCAGTGGGGAAAGCACACTATGAAACAATAAGAGGTTGTAATTCCACTCTTGGAAACAATCACCTGTACACACACATATATACCTACACACATGTGACTGGGTGGATATTTATTAAAATAAAAAAGGAAGTGGTGGGACTGTAGATATTTTTTAATTTTTTTCTTTTAGCTCATTTATATCTTCCAGATTTTTCAACAAGGTGCAAAAATAGAGAAAGAAATATAAAAATCATTAGCAAAAATATAGAAGGTGTCACACGGAAAAGAATTAATTTCCTTATTTGATCTATTTCTACTTGTCTTCTTCATTCTTGCCACCTATGAGAGAGGAAATATTGACATTTCATCCCATCTACTTTAAAACATAGTTCAAGCCAGTACATTAAATAGTACCCCTCGAATTTCCACCAACTAATGTTGTAACCATTAATGCTTATTTAATTTTAAATGTTAATTCAATTCCCCCGTACATCTACCTATTTGACTTCTTTTTTTTTTTTTTTTTTTTTTTTTTTTTTTTTTTTTTTTTTTTTTTTTTTTTTTTTTTTTTTTTTTTTTTTTTTTGTGTGGTACTGGGGATTGAACTCAGGGACATTCTACTTCCGAGCTATACCCCCAGGCCTATTTTTTATTCTTTATTTTGAAACCGAGTCTCACTAAGTTGCAGAGTGCCTCACTAGGTAGCTGAGGCTGGCCGCGAACTCAGATCCTCCAGTCTCAGCCTCCCAAATGCCTATTTGACTTCTTAATTCTCTAACTGGGTGTGGTGGTGCACAATTATCCAGTACTTGGAAGGCCAAGATAGGAAGATCAGAGGTCCAAGGACAGCCTCAGCAAGTAGTGAAATTGTCATTAATCTAGTGAGACCCTGTTTCAAAAAATAAAAATAAAATAGGACTGGGGTGTAGCTTGGTGGTAGAATGCCCTGGGTTCAATCCCCAGTACCAAATAATAATAGTAATAGTAATAATAATAATAATAATAATAATAATAATTTTAAAAAAGCAAACTTTATTTTTCTAAGATATTCCTACAGATGAAATAAGCAAAAGTTGATTTTTATCTTGTATATGTTCTATGATTTTTAAAAAATGTAAAAATGAATACGCAAGAGGATAAAGACTCAAAAGAATGCACAAATAACTATGTTATAGTGTAAGGATTATGAGTGATATTGTCTTGCATTTTAAAATCTCTTTTAATATAATTTTTACAATAAGAATAATGGCTTGAGATAAGTTAAAGGGCACAAAACTAGAGTTAGATAGGAGAAATGAGTTCTAGTGTTCTGTTGCACAGGAGTGACTATAGTGAATGCTAACCTTGTATATACAAAAGTAAGTGGAAGAGGGGATTTTGAATGTTCTCACACAAAGAAACACTAAATGTTTGAAATGATGGATATGCTAATTACCTTGATTTGATCATTACATTTGTATACATGTGTTGAAAGGTCACACTGCACCCTAAATAGGTACAATTATCATGTATCCAAAATAAAATTTTAAAAATAAACAACAGGAACGCTGAAAAAACTTCAGTTCCTCAGTGTCACTAGCTGCCTTCAAGTTCGCACCTCCCACACTGGAGACTTAGAATATGGGCGTCATCTTTGCAGAATGTTCCACTGGACAGCACCCTGCAGATGACATCTCAGATGTCTCCGCCAAACAGCCCCTGCCTGCTGGCAGTTCTGGGTGAGGTTTGGAGAAGGCAAGATGGCTCCCCCACCTTCTGGGCTAGGTGGTCGGAAGCCCTGTGGTCTAGTGCTGGTCTTCGATGAGTCCTGTCAGGGGTCCTCAAGGGCCCATCCCACCCTCAACTTCTGACTTGAGAAGTTTCACAGAGGCCCAGTCACTGACACTGTCCCTGAGTCCACATAAGAAGGCCTGGAGGGGGCGGGAGAGGAAAGCCAGCCTTGCTCACCTGACCATCTTCTCTGCCCCACATTATTGTCCGGCCCAGTCTCTTTCCTCTATCGCACCAGATGCCTTCCACAACCAGCGAGGGTCCGAAGTCTGAAAACCACCAAGCTTTCAAGAGTCTGATACATTGAGGGCCCCTCTAAAAGAGATTTATAATTCTTTCAAGCTGGGCCCAAGAAGTAGGGGTAAGGCCCCAGCCCCAGGGGCCCCAGGCTCCCTGACCTTTCTCTGGCTGGTTTGATACCTATACTCATCTCCCTCAAAAGTTTCTACTCAAGCCTATAACCCCTCTGCTTGGGAGGCTGAGACAGGAGGATGGCAGGTTTGAGGCCAGCCTCAGAAACATAGTGAAATTTTCAGCAACCTAGCGAGGCCCTGTTTCAGAAAATAAAAATAAATAAATAAGAAGGGCTGGGAGTGTAGGTTGGAGGTAAAAAAAAAAAAAAAAAATACTCCTGTATTCAATCCCCAGTAACACACACACACACACACACACACACACACACACACACACACGTTTCTGCTCAGAGGGAAATAGGCCCAAGTGCCTGCTTCTCATCTTTCTTCCTTTTCCTCCTGACCACTTTTCTTGTTCCTAATAACTCCTCAGGGCTGAAATGGGGTGTGATAATCATTTACCAGCCAGTGTTATTTGGCAGAGCAAGGAGTCTGGTAACCAGGCTCTCTGTCCCCCAGTTGGGAAAGTAAGGCCCCTTCCTTTGTGTATTTTAGGGGGAAATTGAGGAATTTAGAAAATCCTTCCTCAAAACAATAGCTGGCTTACAAGGCCATTGTCTTCAGGCAGAATGCAACTAACTGTATTTTCAAAGCAGGGTGGGATTGCTACTTGCACCTTTGTCTTCTGGTCTATATGTAAGATTCCTAATCGCCACACCCGCCCCTCCTGATTTCCCACCCCACCCACACAGGCAGAAGGATGCCTGATCTCACAGGGCATAGGCCATTTTCTCAGAAAGATGGACCAGAAAAAAACACAAGAACAAGTTTCAAATCATCACACCAGCCACTACAAGGAAGAAAAATATTCATTTTTAAAACTTTCACTACTATTGTTGGTTGAGCTTAATCAAAAATTGTGTTTACAGAGAAGGTCATCCTCAAGGTCACAATTTTAATGTAACTAGGGATGGGTCAAATGGATGTGGAGGGGTTGTCCTCCAAAACCACCACACTACTTGTATGATCTTGACCTTTGCCTCAGTTACAACGGAAATTGTACTAATGCCTACCATGTAGAATTGGGAAAATTAAATAAAACTACATATGCAAAGCACAATGTCTACAACATACAATCACTAAGGAAATATCCCACTGTATAGTATTGCTGCACCACTAATAGCAACAATAGACAGAGGAAATTTTAAAACAGAAGATAACATTAACAGTAATAGAAATATTTTTGCTTTTAGGCCCAGGATCATGATTTTGAAATGGCCATAAGTATTACTATTCAATGTTTTATCTCATAGAATCTCAAAATGTAGTAGGATC
Organism: Graphiurus murinus; assembly: GCA_004027655.1. Taxonomy (NCBI): domain Eukaryota; kingdom Metazoa; phylum Chordata; class Mammalia; order Rodentia; family Gliridae; genus Graphiurus; species Graphiurus murinus. The sequence continues at coordinate 4,804 of PVLC010007435.1, read as the reverse complement.
TCAGTGGTGACAGAAACCTTACAAATCACTAACCCAACACCCCATCAAGCATCTGTGTGCCAGGACAGTGACAAGCTATCCCCCAGCCTCTGAATCACTCCAGAAAAGAGGAGCACCTACTTCCAAAGGCTACTCTTTCTTCTGAGTGCTGAGGATTCTAATTCTCTTCCTAACATTACATACTACTTTCTATAACTATTGCTCATTTATTCTTTAAAAATTATTTTCATGATTAATCAAACACAGCAGTTTATAAAGTCTTACCAAGGTCTATAAAGAAAAAAAGTTAGAGTTCCTCCATAACACCCCACCCAATTCTGCACCCAGAGGTAGCCCATCTTCATAGTGCTTTTTCTGTTATATGTCCCAGACATTCTCTATTAATGTACATATATGCACATATTTTTACATAAATGGGATCAGACAACTCTTTATACACTTCTTTACATCTTTCTGGTCACTACTATCTTTTTTCATTTAATATTGTGGTGTAGACACAGTTCTGTGTCCTGACGCATGCACAGATCATGATTAATCTAACACCAGCCCCATCAGTGGGCTCTCCCCAGCCCCAGTTTGACCTCATGGTATCCTTGGCAGAGTCTAAATAGTTTTTGAAACATTAATGTCAGCTATCATGACCCTACTGAGGTTTCTCCAAACTAGCCATTCCTCACAGGACATGATTCTGGATCCCTCCAAATATTCGGGGTCTTCTCTGGATCCCTTTAACCCCACAGCTTGCTCCTGGGCAGGGACCCAGACCAGTAGAGCATGCATGGGCCGTGCCTCACTTTCTGCTGAAGGCCTGGAGCACTATTCATTTTCCCTCTCCAGTCATTGTCCAGGGACCAGATAATTTCTCTTCTACATCTGGACACTTGAGAGCAGAAAACACACCAACTGGATGTGAGATGGACAAATCAGGATTATCCATGGTGAAATGAAACCTTTTTCCAGGCAAGAAGTTGAAGCAATTAAAATGATCTCTCTTTATCAGAAGAAAATGAGAGACCAATTATTCTAAATTCTTTTGTGGATGAATAACAAGACTCAGAGAAGAAAACGGATTTGTTTAAGGTCATTCAGTTAATTAATGACACCTTTGTTTAATGTAGGAAAAAAAAGGTACTGGGGTAAGGGAATCAGACTTGAAGCAGCATCTATTCTGTGCTTATCACTGTGCTGCGATTATTTAAACATATATTTATTGAATTAATATTCATCAAGCACCTACTACCCACTAGCCACTGTGTTGCACATTGAGAGGCAAGCCTGTCCTTTGCTAGTCCACCAGTCTATTGCCTCAGGAACCTAGCAATAAACCACCAGGGTCAATATCAGCATCCATTTTAGGATACACAGGGATACACAGAAGAGAAGTATAACACAAGAAGAAACAAAAACTCAGGAAAGTAGCCGGGCGTGGTGGCGCACGCTTGTAATCCCAGCATTCGGGAGGCTGAGACCGGAGGATCCAGGTTCGCCGCCAGCCTCAGCTACCTAGTGAGGCACTCCGCAACTTAGTGAGACTCGGTTTCAAAATAAAGAATAAAAAAGAGCCGGGTGTGGTGGCGCACGCTTGTAATCCCAGCATTCGGGAGGCTGAGACCAGAGGATCCGGGTTCTCGGCCAGTCTCAGCTACCTAGTGAGGCACCCCGCAACTTAGTGAGACTCGGTTTCAAAATAAAGAATAAAAAATAGGGCTGGGGGTATAGCTCGGAGGTAGAATGCCCCTGAGTTCAATCCCCAGTACCGCAAAAAAAAAAAAAAAAAAAAGAATAAAAAAAATAGGGCTGGGGGTATAGCTCAGAGGTAGAATGCCCCTGAGTTCAACCCCCAGTATCGCAAAAAAAAAAACTCAGGAAAGTGAACGTGGCTTCCCAAAGTCACACAAGGAATAAGTGGGAGAGCTGGATTCTGACTCCTGGCCTTACACTCAAGACTTCTGCCCTAGCCTGCTCTGCCCTAGCCTGCTCTGTCCTAGCATGAGTTTGGCATTGGGAAACCTTGGGGGATTGGGGGGTGGGGTGGGGGGCTCAAGGGATGGCACTTTGATACATGCATGGTGTCTGTGAGCCACAGCAGAGGTGGAAATGACCTCTACAAAACTCTTGCTACCAGTAAATACACCCTTCAAACAAAGATTGTCTACTAGAGGGAAAAAAAAAAAAAAAAAAAAGTCTAACTGGAAAACAACTTTACATACTTTAGATTCCTAATGTAATTACAAGCAAGGCACAACATAACATGTATGCAAAGACGTTTAACATATAGAGCATAACCAGCAATAGCATTCACAAGGACCTCTGCAGCTTTCCAAGTGCTTTCCCGGGCATCTTCACACTGGATCTTTACACAGCCCAAGCAGGAGGGCAAGACAGGTCCATGGGGCTGGAGGTGAAGCAACTTGCCCAAAATGCCAAGCGTGGATCTCTTTTTCTACTAGAGTTAGTTGGTTAGCTCTGGCTATTTTATTAGCGACCACATTATAGAAGGTCATATTTCAAGGGCAGCGTGGAATACTGTCATGTTATTGGTCAACTGCAGCTCATGAAAGTAATGCTAGTCCTTCTTCAGGTGCCTTAGAGATCACTTAAGCTACAAGGCAGGCTGCATTGCCATCAGAGCAAACAAGCGCCTGGCTCAAGTTTCCTTTCCTTGGTGTTTTCTTATCTGTCTCCCCCCAATGGCTCAGCCTCTATGGGTGAGTGGGGTCAGGAAGTGGCATACGGCCTCTGTTTTCATTCTCTGTGTGGAAATTTTCTAATTATAGGTCACACCAAGAGTTTCCATTCTCCCCCATAGCACTTCACCCTGTTTATGTAACTTAATAAGCAAAGACCCAGAGCTTTTTTTTTTTTAAAGATTCAGACCATGAGGCTTTTAATGAGGAATCAAACTCATTCCCTTATCTTTCTCACTAGTAAATAGCCGCCTCTTATCTGCTTAGTCTGTAGCTGAAATGAAGATCTCCTCTCTGGTTAGAGTTTTACAGTCTGATGACGCCTTACATTTCCTGTGCAAGCCATCAGAAGAATTAGAAACATTAACACACACCCCACACAGAAGAAGCTAGATACAAGTAGGTCCTTTAAAACTACAACCTTCATAGAACAAAGAGATGAACATAGAACAAAGGGCTGGGGGTGGAGCTCAGTAGTAGATCACTTGCCTAGCATGCAGGAGGCCCTGGGCTCCATCCCCAGCACCACAAAAGAGAGAGTGAGAAAAAGAGGGAGAAAGAAAGGGAGAGAGAGAGAGAGAAGAGAGAGAGAGAGAGAGAAGAGAGAGAGAGAGAGAGAGAGAGAGAGAGAGAGAGAGAGAAGAGAAGAGATACACCAATGACTCAAGAAACAAAAGACAGATTCAAGATACAGTAAATCATAGCACCCAATCCAATGAAGGTGTCTGTTTAAGGCATAGAGTGAGATTTTAAATAATTTTATACTTTTGAGAATGCAAGTTAAGAGCCAATACTTTAAAATTTGTGTTCTAATGGCATAGATATCTCTTCCCTAACTTAACTGCCTTAAAAGAGAATTCTAAAAATTATGCCATCTTAGTCTACGATCCACTGGAAATATAATCAATAGTAGTGACTTTTAGGCCAACCTGAGCAGTAGAAATAAATCAAAACTATAGAACAAAATGAAAAAGAAGTTCCTAGTTTTAAAAGACAAAAACACATTTTTAAGCCACCTTTTTAAAGTAAAAAAACAGCTATGTAGGAAACACTTGGTTCTTTCTCTGCCAGCAATGTGTGAACAGAAATCTCTTTTGCAGACTCGCTCAGCGATGAGGCTAGAAAGGAAATGTAAAGGAAGCATGATTTTGGTTAAAGACCCTGACCCTAAGGATCTATGCTAATACTTACAGTGATAAAATTAACCATGGGATTATCCTCTAGAGTCTGAAGAACACACCTACACGAAGGAAAACTAATTTATAAACCAGGCTGCCAAGTAGGATCAAGGAAGGCATTTGTTGCTATTTAGGAAGTTTAAAAAAAGAGCCCAAAGCAGGAAGGCAGGGCCCAGAAAGAAAAGAGTCAACTGACCCCAGAGGGGTCCTGAGCTTTGCTAGGGCAGCCACAGCAGCAGCCTCGCCCCTGAAACTCTCTTCAGCTCCCTCCTCCTTGTGGAGAAGAGTAACGAGGTACCTTGGGGCACAGAGGCGAGCACCAGCAAATGCCATTGCCATCACCATTATCACTATTATCTGGGAATTCCCAAGCTATGCTCATTTAGCGGATATTTAAGACCATCCAGCCTTTTTCGTAACTTTTTTTTTTAACTCATGTTCCATTTCGATGCATGAAAAATCTTACCCTACTGTCTCAGTTGGATTTCAGTAGGTTCCTCTATGCCTAAGGAGTCTATCTTCTGCGTCCATTCACCAGCCAGGAAGAATTTGTCAAACTTTACTTTTTTGTTGTTGATGCTATGAAAACAATACCTATTTTCTATGGAGGGAACTGGAAAACATTATGTTAAGTGAGATTAGTCAGTCACTAAAAGTTAAAAATCAAATGTTCTCCCTAATATGTGGAAGCTAGGGAGAAAATGGGACATAAGAGGGACTCCAGGTGAAAGAGAATCCTCAGGTGAACAAAAAATTTGACTTAATGGAAGGTAATGGGAGGAGGGGGGACACCCTAATGAGCATGATGTACTTACAAGATCACATCAAAGTCAATCACTAAACTGACCAGGAGATAGGGGGAGGATGGGTGGGAATTGGGGAAGGGTTAATGAGAAATATGTGCATGGATGTCTTTACCTGTACTAGCTTGTACCCAAC